>WYDI02038326.1:0-11851 GCA_009867235.2 Psittacus erithacus | reverse complement strand
TTTAACATCCCTAGCCAAGTTTAATTCTAACTGGGCCTTAGCTTTCCTAACCTGGTCCCTAGCTTCCCGGACAACATTCCTGTATTCTTCCCAGGCCGCCTCTCCTTGCTTCTACCAGTTACATACCTCATCATTTTGCAATGAAAGAAAAAGTTCTATAAACTTGGATTTAAAAATTTTTCTTTGCAGGTTGAGCAAAATGTTTTAGATAAAGTCACAAGCAAAATTATTTATCATTTCTAAAAAAAATTCTAAAAAAAGAAAAAAAAAAAATAAGAATTGTCACCAGTCCACTTAGCAACTTTGCTTTTTCTGACTTTATTGGCCTAGCCACAAAGGACAAGTTCTTATTACCCACCCATTGTACACGGCTTTTTGCCATATACAAACTATATAATTAATAAAGCTTACCTTGATTACATTGGGGTTTATAGCTATCATAACCTTCTGGATTAATTTGTGTGTGAAACACTGAAGTACGTCTTTCTTCTTCCTTGGCACAGGAGGGACCTGCAAGGAATTTTTTCAGTAAAATTTAAATTGTACTTAAAGATTATCTATTTTCATGTGTAGTATAATATAAGATCCCACATATGAAAGTTAAAGAAATGTACTTGGATAACTTACATAGCCACCATGTTTCTCAAGAAATAAAGAAAGGGGACAAAAATCTAAGGTGTCTCTCATGAATAATTACACTCTTTCTTATGTTTGGTTTGGGGTTTTTTAAACTACTGCCCACATAGGACAAAAAAGAACATTCTCGAAGATACAGCCCAAGGCCCTAAAGTTCAAAAGCCTCTGCAGACACCATGTGGCAAGTCATCTAGAATTAGGAATGAGAAGAAAGTATCCAGGTTTTCACAGCTGCTGTCTGCCTGTGCATGAATTGCTAGACCTCTAAGAGGCTTTAGTCAAGGGTATAGTCTAGAGAAAAAAAAAAGAAAAAGAAAAAAGTGTTCAAACGTCCTAGCATGCAAGAGTTGTTTCATTTACTCGAAAAAAAATCAGTTGTGATATTGACACATATTAACTGGAAGTGTAAAATAGAGCATTAACTTGGGGTCTATACACTTAGCACTTACAGCGAAGGACTTGTATTGCAAAGAAATATATTTCACATACGGAAAGAACAACCGACATCCTGTAATAACAAGAGTTTAATGGACTCAACTGAAAGTATGATTTTCTTGCATAGAGCACAGGGAAATAAATTTAAGGCTATTTAATTAACTCCTGATTAAATTTTCTGTCATGAGTGTGTCAGAGGGGTTTTTGCACCTGAGGGGCTGGGACACAAGTTATTAATGATTTTGTACCCGGAACCTGTGTTTAACTTCACAGCCACATTAAAAGCTATAATTAAACAGCTCCCCTGTATAATTTATTTAATAAGGCTCTTTATCAAATTCAGGCTCTGAAAGCCAAAATATATAAACTGCATTCCTTTTCAGTATCAGCCAAAGCAGCTATCTAGGCATTCATTTAAATAAATAAATAAATAAACAAGACCTGAAAAGCAAGGCACCAGCATGTCACAAAAAATTCAAGATAAAGATCAAGCTGGAGTATAAATATAAATCTGAACTATGCAGAGTTTTCTTAGTAGAGCACACTGGAACCCATATGATGCACATGACCTCTGCAGCAAGGAGTTACCTTTGAAATAATAGGGGAATTGGAGCATGGAGTTCATTTACAACCATATAGTCTTGCTTGCCTACTGTTTTTTTACTATATCCTGACATCTACTGGAGACTTTTTCAATATCGCTCATATAAAATTCTGTGTTCTTCCCTAATAACCCAAACTTCAGCGTAAAAATAAAAGCAGGTTACCTCATAATAATAAGCTTTGCTGAAGCGTTTTACCCACAAATTGCTACCCTTATTATGCACATATTTCCAACATTCAAGCTGAGATTGTTTGCTCAGCTATAATCATTTAGCTCTCAAATACTTTTTCTCTCCCCAAAAAGAAAAAAAGACAAGATGCACCGCAATTCTGTTTCCTTTCAGCAAGAAACCCTTTCAATCAAAGTATACAGGTGCAGGGCAGGATGTAAAAATGTGTGTACGACTGACACACCTCTGAGAACTACAGCACCAAGACAGAGTACTCAAACAGCAATTTTTCGTAAATCCACTCGAGCAATTTTGACATGGTATGTTCTTGACAAGTTGAGTCTGTGTTCTGCCTGCCCAACCAACACATTGTGAACAGAATGTCTACAGTTTGTTCCAGTTTCTACCTCAGTAAAAGTCCAGTCACAGAACAAAAAAGGACATTTTAAAATACCCAATATTTTCTTTGTTCAGGTCCTTGTGAGCATGCACATCCTCTTTGCATTCTTGAAAGAAAAAAAAAAAAACTGATAGTTCAGAACATGCTTCGACCACTTGCTTCAGAACTCCAACAGAAACTGTGTCCTTCTGACTCAATAGAAAAAAAAACATGCTTAAACAGTTTCTCAACTTTTCTTTCCATATTCTACCTACAGTTTTACATTATTGGTATTCGCTGCAATTTTGAGCGTAATCAGTCTTTTTTGTTGTATATCACATTCCACATTTCTGTTTCGTTAACTATTTGTTTACTTTTTCTAGTAAAGAACTCAATCCTTCATTAGCTACTTGTCTACTTTTAATGCAGCTATAGAATCTGGCAGTTTAAATGCTACTTGAGATGGAAGTGATTTTTATTAAAAAACTAAAATGCAAAAGTTCATTCTTATCAGTGTGTTCACTTCCACTTTGAATATTTTTATCTTCATTGTCATATCATAATGAAGCTCAGAAATTAATAGACTTCCTGGTCTTTTCTCCTTGAGAATATTCTCCTAGCATATCTTTAACATAGCTTCGCTTTTTAAAACTGCCATCTACCCTGAATTTTTTTCCCTAGAATTTTCAGGAAAAAGCCAATTAAAAAAAAAAAAAATCTAAGATCAAGCTTCATATGTGGTTTCCATTAAAAAACAACCCTGATGTTGAAGTACATCATCTACATTTGTGATAATGCAAAAATTATTTCATTTAAGTTTTCATATATTCCCTTGATGTACTCTTACATGCAAATATTATTTTATTGTAAAGGTTTGAAAGCCCTATTTTTTTAGTATCAAAAAAAATTAATCAAAATACGGGATAATTATAACAGGGTATTTTCTTCTTCTTACTTACCAGCTGTAACCTGCCATGGTGAGATCAAAGCTAAAAAAAGTTTTGCGTTTTCTATCTCTTCATGGCTTTCAGTGGTTCTGATAGCCTATTCAAAATAAATAAAGAAATAAAACATAAATTTACAGATACATGCATATATTTACATAAAAAAAATACTTGAAGGCAAAATACATTGTCAGGTCTAATGAACTTCAGAACCTATTAAAAATTTCTTGTTCTATGGCAACATTTACTGACTATTTTATTTATTTCTTAAGGCTATCAGCCTCTCACAGCATCTCATGAAGTTATGATAAAGGCATGGTAGAATTTTAAAGCCTCATATATTGTCTTGTATATGGAGACACATTTTATAATACGAAAGTTCTGTAATTTATACATGGCTTTGAATCTGAACCCATTGAAATTATGAGATGCAGTCAAACCAACAGCAATTGCATTGCAATTGCAATGTAACTGCATTGCAATGTCAGTTACAAATGCAACTGACATTTGTATTCTTGTAAATTATAAAATACTTAACCACAGAGGAAATACTGACTCATATGTTTCAAGGCTTAAATGGACATCCAGCTGCTAGAGACCAGGATAGGAATAATGTGAAGTAATTTATGCTGTATGGCTCTTACACCTTCTTCAGGGGGCATCTCTTTTTTTCAGTAACAGACAATACTGAAATAGATGGGCCTACGAAAAATCATACTACAGTAGAATAAACACTTAAGTCTGGGTTCACAAACATTACACACTACCATACCTGCAACTAGTGAGCTCAAGCATAAAACTGTACTAGTAAACCACACCTAGACAGCTGTATATTTGGCTTCTGGTCATATCAGTTTTTCATGACCATGGCCTTCTTTCAAAGCTTGTTGGCAATACATATTAAAACCTACTCAAAGTTATTTTTTAAGATCTATTTCTTCACTTTACACATACAACCATGAATTATTTAATAAAACAATGTCTATGAAACATAATTGTTAGACACTACTTTTAAGATACAAAACTATCTTACTTTTTACTAAGTACAAACTATTTACAAAATAAGCAGAACATTCTAACCTGAAGCTCTTCCCAGAGCTTTGCCCTCATTTCTTTGCCTTGTTTTTTAATTGCTCTCTCCTTAAAATGTTTTTTTGCCAGTATTGTATCAAGTTTATTCATTTTCTTTATAGCTGCTTGAATCTGAGGATCTGCATCTGTTTCTTCAGAATATTCCAAGTTGGAAGAGTTTGCTGTAGAATGCATTTTAAATTAATTTTAGCTTGAAGAATTTCAACTTTTAAAAAAATGTATAAAAAAAAAAAAGCAGTACAAGTTGTTTGATATCAACCATAGATGAGAGCAAAATTACTCTCAAGCACATATGTCATACTCATTTCTAAATCTGTTTATAGCAGGGAAAAATACAGAAGTCTTTGTAACAGAACACTGGATCACACTCTGAACTCTAGCAGCTGGGCATAGGGGGAAGGGAGAAAGAGCCTCTTGTATTTTGAGAAAGTGATTTGACTCAAATTTATAATAGAAGAGTGACATCTCCACAGTATCAGCAAAAATCACAGAAAAAATAAGTTTAAAAATCACAAATAATTTCCTCAGCCTGACTAGTAGAATACACGATGAACTGTCATAAATTAAAATGAATAATTCTGGGGTTAAGAGAGACTCTGTAATATCTCTACTTTTAAATGTTGTAGAAGTTTCAGTCTTGAGTTATATCTCAGCTAAACCAGATTCTGATACTGGTTCTAGAAACTTGTTGTTTTGAAAAACAGAAATGGTGAAATTTTATGGATAGAAACTGAAATTATTTAATTAAAATAGATTTTTGTACTATCTCATTTTTTCTTAAACATGCAGACTACAATTTCTGATCACTTTTAGCTTTCCCCCTTCCTATAGCATTCTCATGCTCTGTCCTCTTTCCTGGTTAAAACTTAGCTTCCATAGCAAGAATAAAAGAAGCTATTGTAGCATTGTCCCTATCCCACTGACTTCCAAGTTTTGGAGTCCTGCAATGCTTTTTAGTTTTCTAATCTTTTGAGGTCAAATGCTTTACACACCCATTCATCCCAAGCATTTACTGTAATGCACCAGCCTACTTTATGCCATAAAAGGAGATGAGTGACACAGCAAGGGAGAGCTATAAAAACCTAACTGAGCTCCAGGAAAGCTCCAAGGGCAGAAGCTGAAGAAAGAGCTTTTATTTCAAGTGGCCTGAACCCAGCAAATGGATTTGAAGGTGAAAGTCCTGAGTGAAGCTTTGAAGTTGAGCCCCATCCCATTTCTTTCCTGAAGAAATTAATACTATGTTAGATCACCAGCACTGTTGTACTAGATAGATAGAATCACCACTGGATTCTGCCTTATTAGATTGACTGAATCTATGTAAAACTCAAATACTACCATATCATTAAAGAAAGTGAATATCCTTTAATAAAATAACCTTTAAATAAATAATTCATCCAACACCTCTTGAATATCACAAGGTACATACATTTTCAATTTGTTATATTTCTTTATAACTACAGAATATACACACAAATATACCATGGTCCCAAACTCTGAGAAGCATTAACAACTGGAAGGGGAGAAGCAGTTTTATTGCATTGTTCACTTTATACACCTGAAAAGTAGTACCTGCTTTTGCATTACTTAGTTTTCCTTGGGAAGGTTCACAGAATTTTAAAGTCTGTATTTCAGCGCAGTCATCTCCAGAATCTGAATCAGAGATACATCCTGAAAAACCCAGGAAAAACCCTTTCACCAAAAAATACATGTGAAAAAACGTTTAAAGATACTTTTTAAAATGTTAACAATAAAGACACCAAAATATATTTTTGCAAATCCACAAAGCCTCTGTATGGATTACTGCTTAAAAAATTAAAACTGCGAGCGCACTAGCACCCATGTTAAACACAGAAGAAGGAATCAAGGGATTTATTTTGACTGAAATTCTGCCATGAAATCTTACCTAACCTTGAAGAGGGTATCCAAACTTTTGCTTCACATACTGACCTTTTCTATTTTTAAAGAGTCAGAAGCTCTAGAAAGTTAATTTATTACCATTTATAGAATGGTAATAAAGAGTGCCTTCTGAAGCATTTCTAAAACTGCTTTCATTAAAATTAGATACTGCATACTTGTATGTAAAGTATATTATTAGTATTAGCATTGTTCAGTTATTGAACACTATAACTTACAACCATAATTTCTAGGTTTTGGACTGGTGGACCATTATTAGGATACAAAATTTCTAACAAGTTATCATGATCTGTGTGAAAAGTTTGATAAAAACACCTTACAGAAAACATGTCCTAACATGGTTCCATAGGACACATGCAGATGGGTTGTCCTGATCTTTCAGGCCATCACTAAGGCGCATATCACAGCTTAGATGCCACAAGACATATGTTGTGGTGGTAATGGCAGTAATAACACATTTAGTGCAAAGATGTATTCAATATAATGAAGAGAAATGAACTTATGAATTTTCACACCTCCTTCTCTTCTAGAATTTTACTGATTTGCACCCTCTTTTCCCACCACCAATAGAATTTTACCCGAACTACACAAACATTATATTTGGTCTAGCCACAACAAAAGAAAGTGAAAGTCATTCCACACCTGACCACTCCTTGCGATTCAGTATACATTTCTGAAAAAAGACAGTTGAACTCTCCACTGTGGTTTCCTGATCTGTTCTGACTTCCTTGACATCAGATTTCTCTCTGTTATCACCTTTGTTTTCTTCTGGACAGCAGTGTTCTAAACTGCCTCTTTGATGACTACTAGGCAAACTGACAGGTGAATCAACCTATGAAATGCAAATTAATTGCTATCATAAAACTAGAAATACTCTGGGGGGAGAAAAATATAATCACATAAATCACATACTATCACAAAGGCTAACAACAATTCTGTACAACACTGCACTGACTACTAGTCAGGCTGAGGAAATTATTTTCGATTTTTAAGCTTATTTTTTTTGTGATTTTTGCTGATTCTATACAGTACTGCTTTTAAGTACTTCTTAAATGAAACAACCATTTCCAGATACAATACAGAATTCTGTTTCTTAGATATCACATTGATTCTCAAACTCATCATTCCACAGAATGCCAGATTCAGGGTTGCCAGGCTAGGAAATTATTTCAAAGGTTTATGCCATTTCTGCTGCAGCACAGGGTAGTGTCAACCAATTAACAGCTTGTGTGTACAACAGCCTCATCCATTCCCTGACACTATGGGTCCACTGCGCCACGCAGTAGCATTCCAATCTTTCCTCATAGTACAGGGTTTTTTTATAGTCTCTAAAGGGCTGAAAAGCTTATGCTTAACTTATCAGTCTCAAGAGACAGAAATTTTCATACAATAGCCTAGGTCAGAATTTGGATTAAGAGTTACCTGATGTTAACTTAATACCCAATAGTGAACCTATAAAAAAATATTTTAATGCTTCTGTGAAGCATCCTATTCTACTGACAGATGAATAGAGGGACAATACAGTTGGACTAATCTTGACTAAAACAATCTAAATCTGTAATTCCCAAGACCCACTTCCTGCATCCCAACAACTATATCACATATTCCATTCCCAAAATTAAGTTAATCCCCAATATTATTTTTTCCAGAGGACAGATAGTCTCTGTTAAATCCCTGGAGCTTACATATTTCTTGAAACACCATGAATTTTTTTCATTTGATTCAAACATATCCTGAGAGCACTTTATAATCAAAAATTCAACTTGCGAGGATTGCTCAAATGCTTTCTTTTAATAGTAAATTTAATTTTTATCCCAGCTTAAATTTAAAAGCACAAATGGGATGGAAGTGAAACATAATTTCATGGCCCATGCACCAACAGCCTACAGCTGTGTACGCATTACTGACAGATTTTCTTTAAAGCAGTATTTAATAATCTCATTAAATGTAAAGAGGAAGACAAGCCAGTTTTCCAGGTTGTAGTGCTGAATAGTGCTCTTTGTGGTGAACATAAAAGTAACACAGACTCTGAAAAATGAAATTAAACATCATTCCATGTACGCACAAAGAGCAGCCCACATTCATGAGGTTTCACATAACCCCTTAGCACACCTGCAGAGCCTAGGACTTTATATGAAGCGAAAAAAGCAGAATCTTACTCCTTTGGCATTCTAGTAAGAATTAGGTATAGGGTTTCTAACCTAATGAAGGCGAAAAGAATTACCTTAGGCAAATGTGGCTCTGCTGTTGGTAACTCCATAGATGTATTTAAAGATCTACAATTAGGATGAGCTCTTGAGGTAGACGCAGGCCTTGGTATTTTATCCAAGCTCCCCCTTCTAATATTCACTGAGACCTAAAATTGGAAAGAAAAAAACCCAGCACCTTCCAAACTACCAGTTTTGTAATAAAGCAACACAAACACAATAATATTTCAGATGTAGATTATACAAGTTTCAAATCCTTTCTATCAATTCAATGTTCAGAGTATAGACTATAGAATAGACTAGCTTACTACTAAAGTATACGCTTATTAATATACGTACAAATATACATTTATATTATCAAGTCAGCCAAAGTATTCAAACATGCATACTGTCATAGAACTTTAAATAGCTAAAATCTTAAAAGTAGTCTCACAACAGAGGAAACCTCCTGGCTCTTTTTATTACTATTATTTTCTTAAAAACATGGAACTAGAAAAATCTGCACCAACAAAAGAATGAGAATATTTTAAAGACATCTTGAACATACCAAATAAAGTGACCAAAAGCCTTTTATATTCAGCAGTTCTAAACAGTGGGAGTTCCCAAGTCCAAATGATCACATTCCCTGTTTCAATTAAAATTTGAGTTTAAACAATAGAAAAGTATGGTTCTCTGCAAAAACTGTGTGAATTTACAGGAATCAGGTATCTGAGTATCTGGTATTTTTCAGAAGGCCCAAGTGAATACAACTTCTTATTGCAGTACAAGAAAAAGCACAAACTGAGTCATGTACACGCATCAGATCCATAACAAATAATGGTTTGGGTTGTAAGGGACCTTAAAAAACATCTAGCTCCAACCCTCCTGCCATGTACAGGGACACCTTCTATGAGACCAAATTGCTCAAAGACCCATCCAACCCGGCCTTGTACACTGCCAAGAACGGGACAGCCACAGTTTCTTTGAACAACCTGTGACAGTGTGTCACCGCCCTCGCAGGGAAGAACTTCTTCATTACAACTAACCTAAATCTCCCCTCTGACTGCTTGAAGCCATCCCCCCTTTGTCCTGTCATTATATGCCCTTGTAAAACATCCCTCTCCAGCTTTCTGGCAAGCCCCTTTTAGGTACTAGAAGGCTGCTCTAAGGTCTCCACGCAGCCTTCTGTTCTCCAGGCTGAACAACCCCAACTCTCAGCTTGTCTTCACAGGAGAGGTGTTCCAGCCCTCATAGTATCTTCGTGGCCTGCCCACGCATGACAAAGTAAAGAAGCAGGCAGAGAAGAAAAAGAGTAGTTCACTTCAACTCACAGATCCCAGGCTTACCCTGTGGAGACAGGCTGATTCCGGAGCAAAACCCAACCAAACAAGCCCATGCAAACAATCACACGCAACACACAGTTATCTCACGGGAGGTTTCCACATACCGGCAGGCAGGCAGGCAGGCAAGCCCTTCCCTGCGCTTCCAAAAGAAGCCCCGGGCACTGCTCCTTCGGGCGCGCTGCGCGGCAGAGACGCAGCTCCAGCCACCCCCCTTGCGGCAGGCAGGGCTGGTGGAGCTCTCGCCGCCCGGAGGGGCTGACACAGCACCACGTTAGGCCCCGGCACCGCCGTGTCCGTCCCACCTCTACCGCGGGAGGGCGGCAGCGCGGGGCCGGCTGAGCTAGCGCAGCCACTGTCTCCGCCACTGTTCCCATGACAACCAACGCACAGGCCTCTCGCGATAGTTACAGGGTTCCGCCTAGGGCCGGTACCATCGTCTGGACGGCGGTCATGGCGGACGAGTTGATCTTAGCTTTCTCTCAGGGATGCAACTATAATCGAGCTCTTACTTGCTGACAAAGTCTGAGCCACCAAGATAATCCCACCGAAGCCTCTCCTCTCCGTTCCTATACTGATAAATGCTATACGGAGAGAGTCCTTTTCCTCCCTCCTCCCCCACAGATCGTTGGGCTGTGCCGGGTCTGTTGCCGGGGCGGTGGGAACGTGGCGCAGCTGCTGGAGTGTCCACGTGCATCCGGCGGGTCCGAGCCGAGCAGCGCCGGGCAGTGGGAGGCTGAGCCATGGGAAAGGGAGAGTCAAGCCCGGGTCCCCGAGCCCGGCTGAGACTGTCCCTGGTGCGCAGAGCGGCGGTAGGCGCCCTGCCGGCAGATTTCGGTGTGCTGCCGCAGGGGCCTTCGACTGCCTGGGCCCGGGGGCGCGAGTAAGGGGAAAGGAGTCTTGAAAGACGGGTCGCGTTTAGTAGGTGCGCGCTGTCAGCGGGGTAAGTGGCATGGCAGGTACATAGCTGAAGCCTTGGCTTTTCCTAAACCTCGGTGAAACTTTGGGTCCCCGCAGGTGGGGCAGTTTGTAGCGGGTGTCCTTTTGGATTTCGCGTTAAAACCTGCTAGCTGGGGTATTGCAGACGTGAGTTGCAGCCATTTTAATTACAGCATAATTCTCATAGCTTCTGGCATTCCAGCTTCAGTAAAAGAACAATTTTTGAAGTGTTTCATCTAACAGAATGTTACTGCATCGAGCCTTTTGAACAATGTCTCTGTGCTGTGAAATATCACTGTTTATTTTGATACTCTGTCTAGTCTCCTGCATAAATTGTGTCATGACTTGTGAACAAGGATATCTGAATGACTTTTAAATAAAGTCGTTAAAACTTAAAACAAATACTTCCTAATCCCACCCCTTTTATTTCTTTTCCACATTTAAATAGGATGTAAGGGGGCTTTGAGCAAGCTGGTCTAGTAGGAAGTGTCCCTGCTCATGGCAACGGGGTTGGAACAAGATGATTTTAAGGTCCTTTCCAACCCAAACCACCTGTAATTCTGTGATTAATTCCTGTGTTTCTGATTTATAAAAACTGTAGAGATAGTTGCTGGCCCCTACAACTTCCTTTGGTACCCATATACGTTAAAATCCAGTTTTCACTGGTGGCAGAAATTTACAAGAAACAGTTTGAAGGTACAAACTGCATCTTGATCAGTCGAGGTTTTCATTGGCATATATTTCTGCCAAAAATAGATCTTGCTTTGTTGGGGACATGGTTTTGCTGACTGCAGTAGAGTTTTTATTGATGTTTGCAATGTATGATATTTCACTGTCATTCCTGGAAGTGACAATGGCATTTTACTGCCACATTCTGGGTAGTGCCAGTAAAAGAGTAACAGTTTTTCCTGGTATTTAGTGTAGTAAGGATGCAATGTGGTTTAAAGTTAAGAGCTGAAGATAAATACAGAAAATATGCTAGTGCACCAGCGTACTTTAGCCTCCTTCCTAAGTATGCCAAGTTGCAGGTATGTTAGAATTTTAACCTAACTCCTGTGATTGCTAACACAACACCATAGAGGTGTTTGGAATGTGTGGTGCTTTGTGGATGGTGCAGATCATGATTTGAAGCTGTCTCCTGGGTTCAGCAGTAGCAGTCATTTTTCTCCTTCTTAGTAGCTGGTGCAGTGCTGTGTTTTTGAATTTCAGCCTG
>WYDI02038324.1:37023-66336 GCA_009867235.2 Psittacus erithacus | reverse complement strand
CCTTAGCTTTCCTAACCTGGTCCCTAGCTTCCTGGACAACATTCCTGTATTCTTCCCAGGCCGCCTGTCCTTGCTTCTATCTTTTATAAGCCTCTTTTTTCCCTTGAGGCTCCTCAGCAGCTCCTTATCCATCCTAGGAGGTCTTCTGGCCCTCCTGCTGTACTTCCTAAATCATGACATCCATGCCATCCATGACTCTATGAGAAAAATACAACATACCATTCAAATGTAGTGATATAGAAATTTTAATGATGAAATAGAAAGAGATTTATAAGGGTAACAAATCAAAGCTATAACCTGCCCAAAGCTTACCTGTAATAATAAAATATTCTCTGCCTGCTTTGCTTTGCTAATTAGCTGAATACATGTCGAGCCTGATTAATAAGTAATTGATTACAGCTTTCTGTTAACCTGGGAATAAAGATTAAGAAGCAGTCCTGAGTTAAATGCAGAGGTACAAAGATTTTGCAACAGAGACTGCGCAAATGGACATATGATGTGCATAAGGAATTGTAATAACGAGATGAAATCCTCAGGATCTGCGGCAGCACCTTTTTCTACATGTGGTTAGTTTAAGTATAAGGCAGATAACGCACCTTTGCTTCAGAACTTTGAGTTACCACCCTAGAAAGCTCCGCTCCCCTTACTATTCTGTTCAAAATTTCCCATTGTTCTAAAAACCTAAAATTGTCTGGAGAATAAAATGAGAAGAAAAATACCTGTCATTCTTTCAGAAGAAGCAGAAAACCAGAAAAAAAAGCCCCAACAAACTAGAGTGATATAAATGGTCTTCTTTATCTATGTACTTAGCACTAGGAAGAAACCCTACTGCCAATTATCCATAATTTTTTATCTGGCATAGTTTTCGAGTCTCAGAAGCAAATGACATGTGAAACCCAGAACAGAGTCCAGTACAGCTGGATGAAGATATAGAAGCTATACCATGGAGATAAAATCTACATTGGCAGGAAGATAAGCTACAGTACGCAAACTTTTTTCCTCTTTGCTAATTCCCATGTCTTTGACAGAGACACTTTGAAATTCCCTAGGCAATTATTCTGTATGATGCCAGGAAATTAAACAACAATCTCCATTCAAGAGTAGCTTCCACTGCTGAAGTAATCAGAAAGACCTCATCCAATTCAGTGAAGTAACTTAATTTCCAAAAACACAAGATCCAGCTCTATTTCTTGAATTTTTCTCCTTTTCCATATTCTTTTGAGCTCTTTACACTGTGTTCTCTCAATATTGGTAAAGAAATTATTTTTTCTTCTTCCACCCATCACATATAATTTTGGATTTATTCAGTTTGCCAAAACAATGCAGTCACAATTTTCCGGTGATGTGGAAAAGCATCTTGAAATTAAACATATCCTGCAGCAGCAAAATGTTTCTCTGCCAAATTATACATACAGCTCTAATTTTAGAGTGTCATTCTCACTCCAATTGGTCTGTCAAAACTAAAACAATAATTTGGTATTTTTATTATATGTTATTCTACTACAGAATACCAGGGCTTTCAGAAAGATGTTTTTCCTCACCAGACAGAAACTGTATAGAGTCAGGCATTGACAATTGGGAGAATGTGATCTGATGACATTATTCAGTGAGTGAGTCAATGCATCTACTCAGGCATGAGAAAGAAAGGAACTTTGTGTTAATGTGGTATGTACTGTCACGGGATTATCAAAGGAAATACAAGTGGGTGACAATGTGCAGCTACATTAAAGCCTTCAGCATTCAAGCTCCTCAGTACTGTGCCTTGTGAGCAGAAGCAAAATGTAAGGAACCTTTGGAGCACCAGCAATGTGTGGCACAGCTTGCATATACTGTAGTACAAGCCTCTGTGAATGCAAATCTCTGTGGCAAAACTGTAGCTGTTCCAGCCCCATGAAATGAAGTCTAACTGCAAAGCTGGAAGTCCACTTCATACTAGCATTCAAACCTTTCTGCTGTTGAATGTTTTATTGTGTTAGGGTTTTTTTACTTAAGGACCCTCTTAATGAGTGGGAGTTTTTATGATAGCAAGAAATATCAGCATTTGGCCTTTTATTAATCTGAAATTAATCAAATGCTATAATAATAATTTATATTGCTTTAAAGGCATATTTTTTCAAAGGTACTGAGAACACGCTGAGAAATGAATTCATTAAAATATAGAACAATTTCAAACATCCAAGAAGATAAGGTGCAATGTTTTATAAGTGGGGAGTGTGCTCAGGCACAGGCGGCTACTTTTTTCCAAAAATGCCTTTAAAAGAAATTTTCTATTGAAGTTTCACAATAGCGAACAAATACAGTTCTCTCTCAACTACACTAGACTATCAGGGAATATTCAATAATAAACTATTGCTCGTTTTGCCAACTGTGAGTTCTTGCTGTTGTTAAATTAAGCAGGCTGAGGAGCAGAACTCTAGTAAATCTCTGCTGCATCATGTCATTTTGAAAGAAGATGGTGACTTCTTTCACTATCAAAGGAGAGGGGAAGGGGGAGAGACGGGAGGGAAGAGGCAGGGTGCTGAATGTCAATACTCCCCTGCCTCTGCCTTGTGTTTCTCTTTTCCCTACATTTATAAGGTCTTTCCTCAAAACCATGTTTTATCATGGAAGATTAAATAGCATTTCCCTGTATAATTGTACACCAAAATCCCCCCCTTTTATTTTTAAATAAAACAAATAATAAAAAAGTTTAGATATAATATTATGTCAAATGGATGTTGCAAGTTCAAGTGATTCTGTCTCTGTGGTTTGTTTTATCGTGAGTTTCACATAATGTATTTGCAATACAGCCATTACAGAAACACCTTGAATGGTAAAATGGAAGATTACTTAAGTCAGTTTTCAGCCAGGTTTCCAACTTTCACAGTTGCTGAAATACACTTGAAAATCTGGCCAAAGATCCTAGAAAGAGAAATGAAGGAAAATAACTGCAAATTAAATTGCTTGGCAGGGAAATTTCGAATCCTTTAATCTGAAACTGAGTGACTGACCAACTGACTGTGATTGGCAGTTCTGAAAGATAGGCTTTACATCTAAGAACTGTGTAGTTCCCATATGACTTAAGGCACTGCAAGTACATAGTGGTTCTTCAGGGCCACTGTTTTACACTAGTAGCAGATGGCTCAAGGAAAGAAAATTGCCATTTCCAGAAAAGGACTGGAGCTTGTTTAGAGGAGGCAGGCTCTGAAGAGCTTGCAGAGGCGCTGCAGAAAGGGGATCACAAAATGAAGACACTTTGCAGCTGCTATAGACCACACAAGATAACTGCCAGTCTGAGAGACAAGACACTATGCTCTGGATATTTTGGGATATTTCTAAACAGCATAACATAGTTGGGTTGCTTTTTCTGCTGTCTTCAAGCTCCAGACTTGAAAGAAGTTACTTGCATGCCACATAAACATTTATAGTGACACTGATGTGAAAAGGAAAGCTTAAAGTGCAAAATGGAAAAAAAAAGAAAAAACAAGAAAAGAATCAGCCTCCTGAAGTGTATCAGACTCAACATTCATGTGTTGACAGAGTTAGCTATTCATAATTTAACAATAATGCTGTAAGCATTGTGTATTATTTAACTGCAACAGAGGGAAAAGATAAAGATATTTCTTTCTTGTTTGGCATATTCCGAGGGAGGAGGGCAGAGTCATTATGTACTTGAATTGTACAACATTTACTGAATTTAAATTACATTTTCCACACACTATGAAGATCTTTGTATACAAACGGTACAGTTATCAACCAGGAACTGTAAAGGAGACAATAATTTAGCTGTATTAACATATTTTGTATAGTGTTCAGGGAATGATCTAATTTTAAGCTGTGCGTGTTTTATTAATCATTGACTGATTTGTCCATAAGCGTTTAATTTGAAACGCTACTGATTTGCAATATGTGTGTTTCAAGTTTAGTGTTTGGCTACATTCACTTTCCTTTCTGTCATTATCTGCTGATTAGTTTATCTATAATTGAAGTCAATAAAATTTCCTTAATGTGCTGCGCTGCTGTGTATCATTAAGTACTGGTTGTAATCATGGAACTACTTCAGTGCTTTGGAATCATAAGAACATGTAGGAAGTGCCCTGACGCTCTCTTACTGCATAAATACTCAAATACACAAAACATTCATTAGTAGCACAAGTTTATTTTAAATTAGAATCACTAGGTGCAATGGCACACCATTACCTGAAATTCTGTTTTAGTTGGAGTATCAGTGTCTAGTCATCAGCTGGAATAAACTGGTCACCTTTACGCAATATTCACATATATTATTGTAGGGAGATCCTTGTTCTAATAAGAGAGCAAAGGGTCATGTGGTTACTGTGTAAGTTGTAGCTTCCAGAGAATCTGACTTATGCACCTTTTTGCCATGGAACTCTGTGCCAGCATGTCAGAGAGGCCTCCAAAGCATCGAGCATCTCAAAACTTAGTGAGGCAAAAAGTAAACCACATGCTAAATCATTTTGCTTTATCAAGGTCTTAATTTCCCTGTATCAAATCAGCACAGTCTTACAAATATTGTCAATAAAGTTCTCTGCTTCACATACCTGAGCTTTCTTTCCCAGGCCTTCAATGGCTGCGGTACCAGGAATATGATTTAGAACAGCAAGATGATCCGAATGAGTGTTCAACTAGCCAGCTACAAGAAATGGAGCAGTCAAGGGGAGGGACAGTCATTCTCTGCTTTGCACTTGCTAGACCACATCTACAATATTGCACCCTGTTTTGGAGCCCCCACTATAACAAAGGCCATGACCCTGTGTAAGCACTGCTCAGCAGTAACAAAACCATCCCTGTGTTATCAACACTGTTTCCAGCACAAATCCAAACCATAGCCCCATACCAGCTAACATGAAGAAAATTAACCCAGCCAAAGCCAGTACACTTCCATGTAAGCATACAAGCTGCTGTGAAGGCTACACTGGCTTAGAACTATGCCAGTGTACTTTCTGCAAATAGCAAAAGGCACAAATTCATACCAGAAAGTTGCTTGCAGGTTTGGTGCTGGTTCATGGAGCTGTCTTAGCCAAATACTTCCCTTTCAGATTATATGAAAATCATATGGATTGCTTGAACAAATATTTTTAAAACCCAATAGAAGGAAATTAATTGTCCCTATCAGATCCACAGCCAAGTCACGTTTTGTTTCTCAGCCTATTCTTCTATATGATAAAGTCTGGATTTTCATTACAAAGTTTAGCTAGTAGTGCTGTTTGGGGAAAATAAGACAAATCTTATTCTACCACTATGATCTTCTTTTCATGAACCTATGTGAAGAGAGTAACATTTCTGTCAGTTTGTCACTGTAAGAGATATTGAAACTATGTTACCATAATTATTCAATTTAAATACATTTTGGCTGCAACAGCTCCTTCCTGAGGCACTACATTAGAGACTTTCTAAAAAGGCAATACCTCAGACGATTATGGATAAAATAAGCAAAGCTAAAAGTAAATAGAATGAGTTGCAATTGACTAATATGAATTCACCTAGAAAAATGCTTTTTTGTTGCTGCCTGTTCTTTAGTTCCAGAAGGTCTTCAACTAGCAGAGTTAAGGTTTTTGTCCGGCTCCACCACAGCTATTTTTGCACAAAAATATTTGCACATGAATATCCTATTCCATCCAATAAATAAGCATTGTCACTTCTGCTCTGCTTCCATTGATCAGATAGAAAGCAAGCACATATATAAAGAAATCAGATGCTCAGTTATTAACTAGTTAATGTGTCAACTAGTATTTAGTTCCCTGAACCTTTCTTTTGCCTTTTATGTAGATGGCAATATTTTCCAGTCCCTTTTACTCTCATCTGGAATTTTCCCTGACCCCCATAACCTTCCAAAAGAGATGGACTGGCTTTTCAGTGACACCACTCAACCCTATCAGCACCCTTATATGCATCCTGTAAGGTCCTAACAACATACGTCTATAGACATTGTTGTAACCCGCGCAAATGGTCCCTAACTTGGCCCTCTTCTATCACTGGCTCACTTGTATGCTTCATCATTGCTTCTTGGCACAGATACAGGCTGACCTTACCTATGAAGACTGAAAAAAGGGAGATGGTGAGTACTCCATTTTTTTCTCAGTTATTTGTAACTAATTTGCCAGCCTCATTCTACAGCAACTGAATGCTATACCTGCTCTTCTTCCTGCTTGGGGCATTATACCAGTCTTGTGCTCCAAGAGTTGCACAATTTGAATATATCCTAGGACAGAAAGCTCATTCATTATTTCTAAACAATCAGTTCAGTAGAGCACTACTCCTACTCGGCATACCCAGAAATTACATTAGGGCTTACAGCACATTTCAAAAATCTCCAAATTGTCTGTGCACCACAGTATTGCTTTCTGAAGACCCCTGTGAGACTCAGGACTTGCAGATCTTGAGGATTTTCCAAATCATCATTAATCACTACATAGCTCTGAAGAGCTAGACAGAATTTTGATCTTTCCCAAAATAACTATTATCAAGCAAGAATATCTGGAAATGTCTAGTAGTGCTGAGCTGTGCTTAGCATGAGCACAATAAAAAGCCTGTAAAGCATAAAGTCAGTCTCAAGAGTAGAGGAAGATAAGCAAGGCACATCCTTTATTATTTCTCCCTACCTCAGAAGTGGGACACACACACAAGACTTTCACCATCTTGTCCACTCTCACTGTACAAGCACTGAGATGACTTGAAGACTGCACCTAATTGAGCGCTATCCTGTTTAAATCTACTCTCAGTACTATCAAAACCTAATTCTTGGTAAATATCCTGAAGTTTTGTTTAATGAGAATGAAACATGCGAGAGCAACAATTGGAATAATCTGTCCAGTTTTAAGCAATACTATGGTATTACCTGATGCTACATGACCTAAAGGATAAGCAAATTTCAAGAAGTTTCCCAGGGAGATTTAGAATTGTATTTTTAAGTGATGAGTCTCACTTTAATTTCAGCTGAAGTAACAGCAACATATCCATGGTAAACATCTATACTACCAACAGTGACATTTTCAATTTCCTATTACTTAGAGTTAAAATACCTGTTTAAACTTCTAATGATTGGAATCACACTTAGTTCAGGAAATCCAGAGATTATGCTTGGGGAAAAAAAAAAGAATGTTGGTATTTTCCCAGAAAATTTAACTTAAGATTTTTCAGTTTGCATCTTTTGTTCAATTTTCCTTAAATTCTATTTTATCACATACAACAGTATATTGCAGTTGCATTTTAATCTTTTTTTCTTCTTCACCCCCATCTTTGTATAATCTTAACTTTGGCAGTATCCTGTATCATTTTCTCGAGTCAAATAATATCCCTTTCTAAACCATCTAGTTTCTGCTTGCAAATCTCCTGAGTAATGCATAATAGGAGATTACACTACTTCTCAAAGCCAACTTACAGGCTTACCAAAATACTGCTGGAAGAACTTAGCATTCTTATTTTTATTTGTTTCCCAACAGAGAGCAAATTAGTTTTGGAAGCCTTCAGGATCTCATAATATGGGTAGGACATTTTTATCATTTATTTATAGACGCAGAAGGTTTCAATTAGATGGTAAGGGTGAAAGAGTCACAGTTGAGAATGTGGTGGTTTCTGTTCTAGTTACAGGCCTCAAATTCAATGATGAATCACCAAAGCAGAAAACTCACTATTTTCCTTTCTTGTCGGATCTGTAGTCTTCTGTGATGAAAGATTTTGTACTAAAAGAGCATGCCAATGTCACTACTTTTTTTCCACATATAAGACAGCCACTGACACAAGTTCTAGAAAATATTTCAATTCTAAAAAGCACTTGTATTTCCCATTTTCTGCTTTTTTTTTATGCCTTTAGATACTTCAAGACAGAGTTCTAAGAATTATACAATTTACCACTAGGTCCTGCTCTATTGCAGGGGTGTTAACATGTGCTGCAGGACAAGTCAACCATTACAGAACACAGCAGTGATTTGACTTCCTTCTCCTTTTTCAACCATAATCAGTTTCTGTAATATCCTGACACTTCTGCCCCATGACATTTTCCAGCTGCTTCTTCAGATCTAAGAATTACTGCAAAGACATTTCAAAAAGCTGTAATACTTCTGGAGAAACTGAACTTTTAAGGTAGGAGCCACAGCAAAACATAAAGCAGCATTAACAAGGTAGGTGGCATGTGGTCTCCAAGTGGAAAAGTATTATCAAACTGGTAGTGTCACATTGCTCAGGTTATTGTCCACTGAGTTATTGTCCAATCAGCTAAGACACACTACATGATTCAGAGTCACAGGCTAAAACCTACCCAAAAGCACAGCTCCTTTAAATGCTTAATTACACTGCCCAGCTCTAACTAACACAACTGAAAGTTGAAGTATAATGGGTAGCTTAATTTGAAGTAGTTCCTAAGATTAAATTTGTAGTTAAATAACAGCTTTTGTTGTTTGACTACTGAAAATGTAATCACAACTGCAAGATGCACAGAAAACATGGAAATGGTACAAGCTTAGCATTTATCAGATCAAACACGAAACAAATGCAGCAGATCTTCCTAAATTGAATGGGATCATTGAAAGCAATTATCAAAATACCTGTACATGTATAAGATGGGGTAGGGAATGAGATTACTGGGATTTGAACAAGAGACCTAGATAGGTGACAGTAGCTGAACATGTAATTCACTTAAATTTCATTATAGCTAATTGCTGTGAGAAAATACCAGTAAAATTGTTTTGCTATCCGCTCTCTGAAAATTATAGTCTAGATGAAACAACTCTTTGAAGAGAATGGCTTTTATGAAGGAAGCTATTATAACCTTAAGGAAGACGATTGCTTACACAGCAGGATACAAGCTACAGCAATTTGAAAAAAATTACTTTTGGTTATGTAGTGATTATGCCAAACTGATGATTTGTGAGGAAACATAGCATACTGACTGCAGTTTGTCTTTTATACTGGTATGATTTACTTGCAAAATGTGCGTAACATGGCATCCACAATATTCCTGAATGAGACTTTGAGGAAGAAAAATCAACTGCACTGTCCATACTTCTGTTTCCTGTGTAAAAGAAAGTTTGGCAAAATGTGCTAACATCAAAATCACCAAAAGGCAATGAGTCTTCCTCTCCCACTGATCTCAGCCACTGTCTTCCATACCTGCTCTATGCTTGCATTGAACCTGATCTAATGCGTGCGATGAAACATATCTTTCTCAAGCTGCTATCCACTTGTATATTCTACCTGTCTTCCTACACCAGCTGATACTGCTTTTGTAGTTTACCTGTGAGCTCTTCAGGTCAGAATTAGGTGATCCTGAGGCCATGTTTTTATGAGAAACAAGTTCTAATCTGACTGGCATCAGGTAAGCAAATCTTTCCATAACTTCCTGATCCCTTTTTGATGATCAGCCAGGAAATGCAGAATTGCTGATGAATAAAAAGACTGAAATTTGAATCTAGTCAGTCCTGATCAGGTCACACAACATTCATTTAATATTCCTTAAGAACATGACTTTAATGCTCCAGTGAGCTCTGTATCACAATCTGCAGCTCCCAGAATCACTATCCTTCTGTAACTGAAAATTCCAGCCAATTTCCCAACACTGAAGTCACTTAGTGCTAACTAAATCTCTACTCTTTTATTCCAGTAGGTATGAAAAGTAGATTACTGGTGTCTTCAAGCAGTTTTTACAAAGTCCTGCTCAAGAATCTGGTGACTAGGGCAGATTGGAAGTATTCTAGGAAGTCTCCATGGTGATTTGGACCACTGTTATCAGTCCCTGCCCTTTGTATTCAGCGCTTCTACTTCTCACTTCTCATTAACAATGTTTGTGGCCCAGCCACTAATCTGTACCTCATCTTCATTCATATTTTGCCTTCTAAAAATAATTTAAATATTATGATTAGTGATTTCCTTCCAAGACATATCTGAAAAGATTTTTTGATGCTTTGCTTTTCAACTGCGGAAGCTTCCCAGTGGTTCACTGTTGAAATATTCACATTTCCCCTAAGCAATCCCTTCCACATCAGGCTGTTGAGTGCTTTTAGGTTTGCAGAAAGAAGCAAACTTGCAAGACAAGCAGACAGCTTGTGAGCTTAAACTCTTGAGCTTTGAGGGGCTTGTTTGCCTGAAGGGCGAACACAGCTTACTGCAGATCTACCAAGTTCCATTTTGTTAATAAATGTACAGCATGTAGCCAGCTAAATGAAAAATGAAATTCAGTAGTAATTCCTGAAGGACCTCAGGGATATGTTACACTGCCAGAATGCCAATTTGTGTCTTTAATAGGATATTATATTGGTGAAACATCAAAATCATTTTATATGGGTGCATGTCACAACATGATGAAGGATCCCTGTGGTTAGAACTGTAGTGTAGTCATAATAAAAATCACAATTTTACCCTTATCTTTCTGGACTTTGTAGCTTTTACAAACATGACTGTACATTCAATGTTACTCAAATACAGCATAATAAAATTGGATTTTTAGTTCAAGAAAATTCAAGAAACTCTCAAACGTAAGAACTAAAAGCCACTCCACTGACTCCATTAGCAATACTTTGAGTTGCACTATTTCATGGAAGAAATAGCACCACCACTTTAATATGTGTTTCTTCTTGTGGGGGCATGTGGCTTTGCTAAGCTTTTTTGTCATTTTAATTTATTTTCTTCAATTTTTTTAAGTATTCAGCAGGTTTTGAGGGAGATTTTGGTCACCTCTGAAGCAGTTGGGCTGCACAAGTTCTCGATTTTAATCATTTCTCATACGCTGGGTACTCACATATCTTGGATATGAGCCGAGTTGTAAAATGCTAGGCTGCAGCAAGGATGTAGTTGTAATTTGCTTAAAATTAGTTTATCAATGTGGTGGGTTGACCACAGCCAGCAGCCAAGCACCCATATAGCTGCCCTCTCATTCCCCTGCCCTCCCAAGCAGGTTGGGGGAGGGAGCAGAAAGAACAAAAGCAAGAAAACTCATGGGTTAAAATAAAGACAATTTAATCAGCAATGAAAGAGGGAGGTAAAAAACAAAGAAATGATGCAAAGGAAATCATTCACCACCTCTCACAAGCAGATCAATGCCCATACAAACAGCCCCCTTGGAAAACAAACCCCCACCCTTCTTCTGCCCAGTTTTTATAGCTGAGTATGACATTATATAGTATAGAATATCCTTTTGGCTAAATCAGATCAGCTGTCCTGGTTATGTCCCCTCCCAGTCTCTTGCCCACTCCCAGCATACTCAGATACACCAGAGAGAAAAAAAAGAGTGCCTTAACACTGTGCGACCCACTGCTCAGTGGCAGCCCAGATATTGTTTTGTTATCAACAGTGATTTAGCAATAAATCCAAAACATAGCAGCACACTGGCTGCTATGACGATGTTTAACTCTATTCCAGCCAAACCTAGTGCAATCTGCTAACCAAGGATGACTGTTTATAGAGACTGATGGCACTACACTAATCTACCCAAGAACCATCTCTGCAGTATCATAACTTGAAAACAGTACAGTTACAAATTATGATTTATGCTGACACCTGAACTAAGTTTTTGTTTGTATTGACATCCTTTAAAAGGAAGCATAAACAAAAATAATAAGTTAATATGAAAGAAAACTCTGAACTATTTTAGGACACTGTATTCTTTTCTACTGTGATTTGGACCACAGTTTTGAGATGAAAGCACAGTGGCATTCAGAACTCACCAAGTTCTGAGTAAGGAAAGTTCATCTGGGACATTTTCTAGGTTATTACATCAGTGTTCCAGCACCCTTGCTGCAAACACAGCTTGAGCTGCAGTTTCCACAAATCTGCATTTTCAGTTAACAACAGTCACATGCAGAGTTACTGCTAGATTTAAAAACTCAAAAAGATTGTCTTTTTTTTTTTTTTTTAATAAGGAAAATTTCTCAGTTGTTTTCTCTTGACACTGAAATTTAACTCCTGGTGACTGTAAGTGAATGATTCAATAAGTTTGCACTTCTAGTATTTATATTCTTGCTTCAACACACAACCTTGAAGGAAGGGAGGAAGAAGATTCTCCCTCAAGGTTTCTTTCGAATCCAGTCTAGATTAATAATATGCAGAAACCAGTGCTATACCAACAGCTATTGAATAGTAACTGCAATTAAATAGGTCTTTCCTAGCAGGTATCTGTCCTTGCAATTAACTGGTACCCATATTGGAAGTCTCAGGTGAGTATATATGGAATAGGGACAAGCTGTTCCATTGCCCTAAGGGCCTGCACATCCTAAGATTATGAAGATGCCTCTTGAATACACTGCAGTTCAAATTCAAACTGCAGCCTGTTCTCTGATTAATAGCTAGTATGAAAAATTTAAGCTGTGGATTTTTTTGCATAAGGAAAATAAACAGGATTTCCACTAAACCAAATCAAAACTAATTTTTACTGTTTAGTTTCACCTGCGCTAAAAACAACTCCTTCAATTTTCCTCCAGTGTGGACATTGTTTTAAAATATTGAAACTGGTACTAAGTACTAATATTTCACAAAATGTTTGGGTTATTTTACCCAGTAAGATGGTTTTAGCATGTATTATCTGATGCAGACACATTTTTACATTTACAGATATATGGTATTTTATGTAGAAGACATTAAGCCTAAGAAAATTATAGCTGTGAAAACTAAAGCATGATTTTAGCTGAACCTGATTATATAGTTTAGTTGTCCACTTGCACAGAAAGGGAATAATCGCTGGGTGAAACCTACCTATTTGTGGGATAAGGCAGGCAGATAGGACAAGGTCACAAGGGAATATTGTCAGGGTTTCAAAACAAAGCAGAAATACTCTATTTTGTAGCAACTGTCATAGAACACCTAGAGTATAGAGGTCATTGGCATGCTCTGTTAGCATGTTGCTAATAGCTCTCCTAGAAAATACTTTTCTTTGACACAAAACAAAATCAATTCACAAAATCACAGAATGGTTGAGGTTAGAGGGAACCTCTGGAGGTCACCTTGTCCAACCATCCTGCTCAAGCAGGGTCAAATTCCCAGCCATTGTTTTGAGCAAGAGAGATAGTATTGCAAGAAAAGAGCCACCAATGCCTCTGCTTTCCTCTGCTATTTCTCAATTTCTCTTGAAGAGGTGTAAAAAGCTAGACAGACTTAAAATAGTTTTAAATATGAGAATACTAGGAACTTTTCCTTTTATTATAGTGAAACAGGTTCAACTGCTCTGGTATTAATACTCCAGTCCTTGGTCAAAAAGAGTAAGGAAGAGATTATTAACTGTCCCACCACTGAGATGTCGATGATTGCAGATAGAACTAAGTCAAGGGAAGATGCAGAAAGAAAAAGATGAAAGGATGACACTGAGACAGACTAGTGGAACTACTATGAGCTGGAAGTAAAGTGCTTATACTTGAAAACAGAGTAGAGAATCTGACAGATTGGAAGCCTCAATTGCAGTTCAAAAACTCAAGGGTCTTTCTTTCTGAGAGATGATACAAAATGAAAAGCAAGATACATGATTGTGGAAAAATCACAGAATACATGCTTACAACAATATGGAAGTAAGTGAGCAAATACAGTTAACTTTGAAAGATTTTTCAGCTACTTGGGGGAGTTTGAATTTGATTTGGAGGCAAATGGAGCCAGTAAAGATGATTAATGGGATACTGTTACCTCTCTAGGGAAAGTTGCTTTATAGCCCTGCAAATTTAAACCGGCAACTATCATGATTCAAACAGAAAGCCTACAGAAAGCAGAGAATTCTTCCCGTTGCTCCTAACTAAATGATACTTATCTAGCCTTTGCATTATTCTAAGCTGGTGGCCACTGAGAAGATAGCTGAGGAAACATACACTGCATACAAAAAAAATTTCTCTGAAATCTCTACTTTAAAATTACATTATTTTCTGCTACAGTTTTAATAGTTACTCAGTTGCATAATGTAGGTTGAATGGATATTGCCTGATCTTTCCCAAGTACAGTAGTATTTCATATCTACAACTATTTTCTTTCACCTGGAATAGCTCTGTCACAGGCTAGTCTTTTAGTTTTGCAGGCTAGTCTTTTCTAGTTTCTTAGGTGCTGAAAAATACTCAGTATCCATGAGTAAGCACCCATCATTTCTTTATATTATGTCTAATAGGATATATGAGAAATCAAGTCACTGTACATAGAAGAAAATATGAGGACAGTCATCCTAAATTGGTAATTAACAAATATAGATGGTGCTCAGTGAAGTGTGACCTGCACATGTGCATTGTGATTACATCTTGTGGTGGTTGACTTTGGCTGGAGGCCACAGCTGCTCTATCACTCCCCTCCTCAGCAGGATAGGCAGGGAGAAAATAAGATGGAAAAAAATGTTGTAGGTCAAGATAAAGGCAGTTTAAGGAAGCAAAAGTAAAGGCCATGCATGAAAAAAAAGGAAAACAAAAGATTTTATTCTTTAATTCCCATCAGCAGACAATGTCTGGGCACTTCCCAGCAAGCGGGGCTTGAGTACCCGCAGCAGTTGCTTTTGAAGACAAACATCATAAATGACAAATGCCCTCCCTTTTCTCCTTCCTTCTCTTAGCTTTTATTGTTGAACAGACCTCATGCAGTATGGAATATCCCTTTGCTCAGTTTGGGTCAAGCTGTCCTGGCTCTGTCACCTCCTAAGATCTTGCTCACCTCTAGTCTATTGGTGAGGGGGGCAATGTTGGAGATTGCTCAGCAGTAGCCAAAGCACTGGTGTGTTGTCAGTGCCTTTCTAGCCAGCAGGACAAAGCACAGCCCTATGAGGGCTGCTATGGTGAAAGTAAAGTCCATCTCAGCCAGACTCAATACCCAACTGCATGCTTTCTTTCCTTTTTCTTATGCAGAAGTCACTCTAGTACAAGTGGACATAAGTGACATACAGGTATTATAATTCTCTGAACACCATTAGTTTCGTTTTATGTAAAAGTTAAAAGTTTTAAGAAGTGAATTTAAGAGTACAAATATTTAGCAAACAAAATGGTGTTTGTTTTGGTATTTTTAAGTGTAAGTTCTGATTTCTTTAAATATGATTACCCACATCAGAAATCAGATTTCCAGAATTTGCATTTTTCCTGTGCTGACACTTCTGTCTCTCCACATGGCAACAGAACTTACTTCAGGGGAAAAAAATAGTGCCTAGAAAAGATTCCCAGAACTCTGACTCCCACATGATAAACAAAGGAAATGTTAGGACAGACACAGATAGCTGTCAAAAAATAAATAAATGAAAGAAAGAAATGTAAAATCCAACTTTTCATTTGTTGTTTTAACCTCTTTGGTTCTGTTATTTAAAATACTTATGTTTGGTGGTGTGACAAGTATAGAAAGGCAGTGTATGTAACATGGTATAAAGCTCTAGATTGTCTATCAGAAAAATCTGCATTTGAACTTGGTAGCCTCCCTTAGACACCATTTTTTCTACAGTGGTAGAAAAGAATCACATTCTAGTAACACTAAAATAATGTCCATTCACTTTTTACTAAACATTACATTTAGCCATTATAGGAACCAGTGGGATAGTAATGCATCCTTCAGAGATAAATAACTGTACTATACAATGATATTTTAAATATTTTAAAGTATGGTTATTGAACCTTAGTGTTTATGAGATAGACAAAGCTAAAGCACTACGCTACAGAAAAGTTGTTAGGTGATTTTTAAAATGGACACAGTATACATTCCATATTTGATTTGGCTTCGAGTTTTCACATAGAAACCCAGTAAGATTTTCAAATCTAACTTTACACAGAGGCAGGTGTGTAACTGTGGTTTTGATTTCTAAGAAGAGGTGGTCTAGTTAATTAAGAGCAGTAAAACCAGGTCTTAATTACTACTCAGTTTGGTTTTTTAAATTCTTCTAGGCCTTATTAGTCTGTTCAAAAATCCAGTCAAAAAATTGTCATTAAAAATACCTATATTGTGATTAAAAATGCCTACTATTTTAGAATTATTAAAATAGTAGGCTTCATACGAACTGGGGTAGGTCTGTGTTGTACTTCTGGATCTGATAACAGCCACATTATTGTTTCTTTAGTAAAGATAATTAAATATATTGTGTTCCCTACAGCAACCACAGAAATTGCTTATTACATTATAGCATACCCATGCTGAAGACTTGTGATGGGAACCACATTGCTATAGTATGCCAAATTTTAAGATAGTTTGGATATTTGTCCAAATGACATTGGAAGATAGGGTCACAGCAGCTACATATATATATTTAAACTACATTGCAGATTATTTTACAGGCCTTTAAGTATGATTAGATCCTGTTACTGTTATAACAAATTTTTCAAGGGCTGTCATTCCCCATATGCCTTTGTGTTTCAGGCTGGAAATTCACCAGAAGAGAGGACAGAAAAGACACAATGCAGAACGAGTGTTTTGGCCATTAACTTGTCATTTTCCATGTGTACCCCTCTCTTCAGCAATGTGTGATAGTCATTCCTCTGAAAGACTTTAGAGTCATCCACAGCAAGGACATCTGCTGACATTCAATAAGGTAAACATATAGACAGAGGAATATATTAATCCTGTGATGTGCATTACTGTTCATGGCGTTGGCACGTTAGAGACTGTGGCTGTGACTATTCCCTCAGCAGGCTGGTGTCCATTAATATCAGCCATAATTCATTAACAGAAGGGGAAGGTAGACAGGTGGGATTGCGACAGTAGCAAACAAAATCAATTGCTCCAATATATGATTGTAAGTTTAACATTTTGTGTAAGTGGACAATCTTGGAAAGAATAGCTTGAATAAAGTAGCTCATGGAAATATTTCAACTCTGTGATTTAAGGCTTGACAAATGAAATAGTTACCATTTCTTTTGGTCTGCAAGGGTGATATTTGCATTGATTTTCCTTTGCTGTAAGCATAATTGCTGAATTTCAAAATGGAAACTACCATTAATGCTTCATTCCTTTGCATTCCCCACCTTCCACCATAATTTCACTGATTGCCTTTTTTTAATGAAGTGATGGAAAATAGCTGTCAGCAGCTATTTTTCCAGCTATGGATCTATGCACATATCCACAGATTTATTATTCATCTGTGTTTGTCTCCCAATCTTTCTTTAAAAACAACAATTTATTTTTGAACTACTTGTAGCAATATTTAACCACTGAACCCTTTAATTAATTACATTACTGACAAGCAGGGCTCACTCGAATGCTGAGATAATAGTTTTGTACATACAGGCTGAATTAAAAAGGTAAATTACTGAACCTTTTAATTTTCAATATCCTTCCAGCTTCAAGTGGAATCTGAACACTCCTGAATGGTAAAGATGCCACACAAATATATATATGTGTTTGTGCATGTATGCATATACATACTCACAGAAGTCTATTTCATAGTGGTTGACCAAGTATTTTATGTTCGGGTTTTTCATCTATGCATCATTGTATAAAAGGTGTGCATCTAAACAAGGTTGTCACCTAAACTCCCTCCTGGAGTCTAGGAGTCCTGAAAGAGACTGACACCTGCAAAGGATATGCCACATAATTCACAATCCTAATTTAGCAAAGGATTGAATACACACAAAAGTGTTCAGCTAAAGTGGGATCCCTTTCTTATAGACAAGATTTCTTGTCCACAAGAAACCTTTCTTGTAGACAAGATTTCTTGTCTACAATAGTCTTCTTTAGTCTTTAGAAGACTAAAATGCTGGAAGAGAGGAATTACACAACATTGACTAGTTAGAAATATATAGCCAAGTGAATCTGTAACCTGGTAAGGCACACTTCCCTAAACCTTCACAATTTTATGTACCTTTTCTTGGCTCTTAAACCTAGCGTGAGATTGCTTTTGATTTCATCAGCATTGTATCATCTTTAAGTGTCAGATACTCAGGATTCCATGGAAATAAATGAAGCTGGAAAGCAGAGATACCTATTCTAATTCTGAGTTGCAACTAGGTCTGAAAAAAAGAAAAAGAAGATTCCAGATCTCTGTGCCTGTTGTATCTGACTTTCCAAGAGCCATCAAGCTCACAGAAAATCCTCGGACCAGGACTTCACAGAGACCAGGGGAGGCCAACTGTGCACTGTGCCCTATGCACTTCAGAGCCCTCAGGCTACAAGTATTCAGGGATTTGGTGGTCTCTGTAATATTTCAAATTCTACTTAGTGTTCCTTATTTCACACAGGTAGCAGGGACATGCACAGCTGGACACATGGCAGTCAAGTCTGCCTTCTACTCAAAACTTCTGCAAAGAAAGACTATCAGTCCTCCAACTAAGAAGTATAATTTGCAAAGCAAACTCGTATGGCTACAATATTAAGCAGGGGGGTAGAGAAGAAAAAATACAACAAAACCTCTTCCTTTCTCATTTGTACTGCTTTTCTGAGATTCTTAGCTTCTACAGAGCTTCTTCCTAACTGGTCAGGCCTTTTCATGTTATTGTATAGGCATTTAATGTATATTTTCTTAGAAAAGATGATAAATCAATGCTCAAGCCTCTCTCCTACTTCCAAAGATTAAAAGCCTTCAGTGTCAAAATCTAGCCTCTGGTAAAACATAGAGGGACTTAAAGATTCCCTCTCCCCCTCTCCTCCCAGTAAGCAAGTTATTGCAGGAGACAGCATAGAAAGAGTTAACAAAATGAATCCAGGCTTTATCACCCTGGTTCGGCCTGAGCCCCGGGGAGCATCAGAGAAAACACCAAGGTCTCAGTCCTGGGAACAATGGAGAAAACACCAGGTGTTAATGGCCTAATTGGCCTGAACCTCGGGAACTGTGGAGAAAATAATGAATGGGAAAGATCAGTTAGCAAGGCAAAGTTTGCAAGATAAAGCAGGATGTGCAGTAATCCTCAGATGCTTTGCTAACTTGGGGTAATAGGGGAGTGAAACAGTGGAAAGTTACTGCTTAGCACTTGGGAGACTATATAAGAGATGTGCAACTCCAAATAAATGGCTTCTACTTGATTCACATTGGATTGCACGAAGTCCATTCACTCATCCCCCCAAGTTATTCTGTATATGTATAAATAGCGGAAAAACACACAATTCATTTGTTTAAAACAAAGTAAATAAAATCCTGGATGCACTATTTCTCCTACTATAGACAGAAACTTAACAAAAGAAGCACATGCTCTCCTTTGTCTTTCTTGCTGCCAATACCATAGATTTTTGACCAAGTATTGTCAAGATGTGTAATAGGAATCAGAGAATCATAGAATGGTTTGGGTTGGAAGGGACTTTAAAGATAACCTACTTCCAACCCCTTTGCCATGGGGGGGTATTTCTCATCTTCAGTGATTTAGGTTCTCTTTAAAACTGCCAGATTTGCATTATCAGTCTATTAATTATTAAGAAAGAATAGCCATTAGCAAAATACCATCACTAGGAGGGCAGCACAGCACTGGAGAAGGATATGACAAATTTCTGTCCTTTCTGCCCACATCATCTCTCTTGGTACTAAAATTGGGTTAAAATCTCCTCACATAGAGAATAATTTCTTTCTTTCACCTCAGAAAGGAACTTAAGCAGTTACCTGCTAGAGAGAAGGCAGAGAGAAGGCAACCTTCCAGGTTCAACAGCATTTTTTCAGAAAGGGATGACTTTGATAACTAACTGCAAGATAATTTCATGGCTGTGAGCCAGAAGTGGGCATGGGTACTTCTGTGAATTAAAACTGTGCATCAGAGAAGACAAGATTTAAACTCACCCTTCAGAATTTCCTACTGACCACTTACACCATTTTATATATCAACCCAGATTCATCTTCACAACTTTATGGTATGTACAAGTGTCAAAGTCAAGAATGAAGTCACTCAGTGTTTCTGTTCTAGTAAGCACAGACAGACAGGCTTTCACTGTATGGGTAGATTAATTTTTGAGTGATTTAGTTCCTGCAGAACACATATTTCTTCACTCTCTACAGAGGGAGCCTACCAAACGAAGAGATTCTTAAGTTTAGAAGCCTCATTTAAGCTTCTAAAACTCAATTAGTATGGATTTGGGACTGCAAGATTTATGTTCATCTCTTTTCAGTACCTAACTTCCACAAAAGTGAGTCAAGTAATTTGTGACAGAGCTCTAGTTTTCATCAGCCATCAGCCAATCTTTTCAAAGAAGTGCTGTTAAAACCATCAATCATATTCCACTTTCCTGAGACTGGATCCAGCCTATTACCTCAAATACTGAAATCAGGATTAAATCAGGAATTATTTGTCAGTGAAGAAAGACAGTAAAAACTGTTAACGTATTAACAGTGAACAAGCCAACCAGTTCTAATGACCACAGTAAATCAAAGGCTGATAAAAAATTTACTAGCCAATATGCAATTAAATATCAAACTATTAATGAATTTCATGTTTTATGTCCCAGATGAGAGATTCCACCATTAGAACAAAAAGCTAATGACACTTTTGATTGTCCTCAGAGGAAATTCTTCTAATTAAGCTTTAAAATTCAGCACAATCAGAGAAAAAACTCTTGGGAACCAAATTTTTTTTGGTCAGTTCACAATTTAAGCAGCTAGCAGATATATTAAAAGGAAGAAATATGTAAATATTTTTGCCGTAAGAGCCTGCTACATATGGGTTCCCATTTTGAACACACAAGTACCTGTTCATACAGGCATAAAGTTCTTTATGTGAAAATTAACAATTCATTATTTTTACTGCATTAAAATACCACCACACTTTCAACAGATAGATCTACACGTTATATATGATACCACAGCCACGATTTCTTTCTCTTGTTTAAAACTGAAGAAGAACTTACAGAATTTTCTGGAAATGGTTTGCATTACTCTGTAATGAAAAGGCAAATTTCAGTTCATTACAATGGAGAAACCAAAGGGCAAAAGCAAACTAAAACCTTAATTCTAAGGATCATTGATTTGCAAAGAGGATACCTATGGAGGCATTGAAGTCTGTTCTGGTTTAAAGTCACAGCTGATTTTCTCCTAAGATGGTCTGAGGAGAAAACAGCACCTTGAAGGAGATAATATGGCCCTAAAGTATTACAGATATATTCCAAAATCCATTCACTGCTTCAGTTTTTGCAGATATACCCATACCTGCACTAAAGAATAAAGGTGACTGTACAGGCATCTGAATTTACAGAGAAGCAAAAAAGATATCAGAAAGGCATATACATGTCCAGGTAATACAGTCTGGCCACTTACTATGAATGAAGTCAGAATACTCTTAATATTTTGTTCCAGAATAAACTCATAAATTACAAAACTAGCAACTTCTAGGCAAAGCCCTGCAACCATAACAATGATAGCAACATCACATTATTTTTAAAAATAAGATTTAAATATGTTATCCAAATATTCACTTATCTTTTAAAAAAATACATTGCTAGATCCAGCATGGTTTCCTCAACAGAGCATCCTGTATTTAATCACTGACTAACAAGTGTCCTTCAAGTCTTGCTTAAACCTTATACCAGACTCTCACGTAACATCATCCTATTTGAGAAATCCCTTGCTATGAAATCTCCTGCCTTTGGCTGACACTCCAGCAAGTTTTAAGCACATTTTCTAGAATTCTGATTGTGCATTCATAGAGTAACCTCTAGATGGGAGGAAACCTAAAGGGAAAACACACATCTGTACACGTTTCTAATCCAATTATTACAATTCTTTCTACAAAATATTTTATCTGTTCTTCACAGGGCGCTGTATTACATAATGGCCATAGAGTTTCCTAATTCTGCTGGGTTTGCACCATTAAGTTCTTCAGTATAAACAAAACCACAGCTCATATCTTTCCGATGTTACAGCAAAAGTTCCTTCTGCTTCTCCAAGTCTGACTTAAGTGGTGAAGGACAGAACTTCTTTTTCTGGGGGTAAAGCATTTGAAGACAGCTCTAATTAATATCACTGTGAGCCTTAAGAAAATCAAACAACACTGTGGGCTAGTATCTTACATTTGCCAGGACTATATCTGTGTTTCCAACTAAAAGTTCTGGTAGCAGCTGATCTGGTGGTTGGTACCACCACCACCTTCTTGATAAGCCTTTGAACCTCAGCAATTCTGAAGACAAAACTTAATCTCATCATACTCTTCACATCAGACAACCTGCATCCAGTGATTCAAATAGATAAAAACAAGTATAAATCTTCATTTTCTGTGCAGCTATAACTGGAAATCATATATCACCCCACCAGGGTTTTTTTGCCTTCTATCTTCTGACTCAAAGATCTGAAATAAGCAAGGGAAGTGCCAGAAGATAGATGCACTTGAGGATAATTATTTAATTAATTTATTCAAAATAGTACCAGATGGGTGCTGACTGTTCTTCAGCTCACAGAACACTTTAAACTGAGTGAGAGAACAGAGATTCAACAAGCAGAGTGTTTAGTGCTTCTCTTTCCCAGTCAACCTATGTATCATGCATACGTTATGCAACAGAACTTAACTGAACATTTGCTATCAAGGTTATCATAAGATGATTCTTTATGGTATGTTCAATAGAACGAACTGTTTAGATATGCATATGGTTCAGTACTAGTCTCCCATGATCTATGAGTAAAGGAAACCAGGTTTTTCAGTTTGTAAGCTGCAAAACACCAGAAAATGCCTCGTTTCAATAAAATTTCTGGCTGAGAAGCACGTGGACAAATAAATGACTGACTTGAATTCACTGTCATCAGAATTAATTAAAGAGAGAGGATATGGTGAAATCAGATGCCGTTAGGTAGCTAAATAGCAGTTAGGTGCTAATCTACTCTGTAGGCTTGAAGCACACCTGAAAAAGAAGGGCCAGGTTATAGATACGCTCAGCTAGCCAGTGTACAGTGATAATATTTTCAGACATCTAATTCAACAAATACATAACATGTATAGCTATCTGCTAAAATTACTGAAATTTTCAGACACTTAATTTCCTGTTTAGTTTGGCAGGGTGGTAACGAAAAATGCAAGAAAATACGAAAAATGACAGCAAATTTTTACTATTTCTCTTTAAATATTTTAAACACATACTACACCAAATAGTAATATTAAAAAATAATGCTTTCAGAATAAAAACAATGAAGGCAGGAATAAGACGAGGCTATTTGCATTCAGGATTTATCCCTACAAATATGTGGTTTATGTAGATGAGCAGTCTCATTCATTCTATATTTGTGTCATTTTTAAAACAGCTGTCTCTGAAAGGCTATTCTTCCACAGTCATTGTTGACTGAATAAAGCTATGCTTCAGTGTTTCCCCATAATACTTTGCCTGATGTGCAAACATAAGGCACAATTCTGCTGCTCACTTCACAACTGTGAAAGGACTTTGTTGCCATTGCTGCAGGGAAAAATAAATTAGTTGCAAATTATATGGCTGTTAATAAACAGCCATAACCAACTGGTAAAAGGCAATCCTTTGGAAAAAAATCCTTTGAGAGTGTTTTTCATATTGGATGCAAACCATAAAGGGCTACAAAGAACCTTTCAGCAAGAACCCTGCCTGTGGCAGGCAGGGGTGGAACTATATGATCTTTAAGGTTCCTTCCAAACCAAACCATTCTATGATTCTTTAGGATACTGCAGTAGGGGATGTGAGAATGATATTGTGAGCTCCTGGAGGCAGAGAACTGACGCAATAAGAGAATGTCTAGGCTGCTGAAAACTGTTATTCTTGATCTGCTCTTTAAGACTTCTCCATATCTGGCTTCTGCAGGCAGAATATTTTGTCTTCTGTCACACCCTGCATTTGCCGTTCCAAGACAGTAGAAAAGATTCCTTCACTAAAATATTTTTTTAAAAGCCTGCTTTATTAATCCAGCCACGTTCTCTCTGCACATGTATTTATACTCAAACACAAGCTGAGACCACACTTTCTTAGGTATGGGTTAATACTCTCTTTAGTGTCTGTGTCCCTTAATATTGCTGGCAGTCACACAAGGTGGGATGTGCTCTGATGCAAACTGTGCAAATTAAAAACAAAAAAATAAAAGCCTTCACCACTGCCTTGAGAAAAAAAAACCCAGAAACCAAAACAGGTGTGATTCAATTACTTCCGGGCCTCATCCACACTCTGAAAGAGAAAATCTCAGCAATGTGGTGTAGTATTCCGCTAAAATTCACACTGCCCTGCAATTATGTATTTGGGATATGGATATTATTAAATTATTTCTCACTTTCACATTTGCCAAAACATAGTGTGCTGCTACATCTCTTTGTCTTATCAAGCTGTCAGTTCCTGCCTCCTCTCTGCCGGCTTCCCTTACCTGCTTGGGGGTGTCTCAGACACAGCTTGCAGCCTCTTACACTCAGCAAACTTTCCAAGCAAGATAGAAGAAAATCTTTCTCATTGTCCTTTGAATATTCCTTTTGAATTCTGTTTTGTCTGTGGACCTACACATCTCTGACAATGACATCATTATCATGCTAACCAGCACTGGCACGTGGGGTCCCTCTCACTGAATCTACCCGTTTCTTCTGCCTAGTAAATCTTATATAACAATCATCCTCTCATCTGTATTTGAAGAGCACCTTGTGCACAAGATGCGAAGTGTCACTGGCAGATTCTGCCAAAAAAAAACCATAAACAAAGTAATGAGAGAAGTTAATGCTGGGAAAGTACAGGAAAAATAGGAAAGGAACAGCACAGCTGAAGCAAACAAAATGCGAGGAAAGGTACAGGAAGGAATTGAAGCAAATATCTGATCAGCATGGAGAAACAACCTCCTCCACTAAGTTGTAAAGACCAGCTAAAGAGAACTGTGACAACCCTCCTGTGTGCTTCAGATCCCTCCTTTCTACTTGTGAAAGAGCTATACTTGCAGGAACCTTTTGTCTCTGCTCCCCTTTGCTATTTGGCAGGAATCTTTTGCCTCTCTCCCAAGGCAACTTTTCTGGGCAAAGCATTACTAATTCCATTTCACCTGAGCAGAAATAGATACTTTTTTCTGGAAAGCTGGTCTGAATGCAACTTAAATTTCCCAGAAAATGAAAATCTCCCCCAAACATTTCTGGATCAAGAAACAGGGGAAATAAATAACCCAATCCAAGTCCCAGTTCTCCCTCCCACTTTGTTAGTTTACAGTTGCTTTCCCCTGCAAAAGAAACATAATAATCTTGGCATAAGAAACAGCCCATAAAAATGTATTCAACCCAAATGTTAGTTTCCTCAGTGCCAAATCTTCACTTAAGAAAACATGTGTGCATGCTGGAATAAATTTTACTATACTTCAATGGAGGGAAATTACCTTTTTTAGGTACACCAGGCAGGCTTGAGGCACCTTCTGGATTCACTGTGATGAGCCCTGCTGCCCTGCCTTGGAGGCAAAGTTACCTCTTGATTGGAAACAGATAGCCCGGAAGTGACTTCAGACAGATACGCTTCATCATGCAAGCACTCAGAACTAAAACTGAGGCACCCAAAATCCTCAGGAACTGTTCAGAGCAGCTCTCAACATCGAAGCACTGCACATATAAAATCCTGAAGTTCCTAGCAGCAAAATAGAAGGCTCTGGTTTTCCTATTGAGAATATTTAATATCGTCACCTAAGACCTAATGTCGCCAAGTTGTTTGAGGCAAAACTCTTAATACTTAGGCTAGGTGTCCCCTTGTGCAAGTTTCGCTCTCACAGACACCCTACAAGCGTCCCTTTCTCGCAGGATGTTGATGAAGCAGATGGTTCCAAATACAGTCAACAGTCATGATGATGGTAGTTTCAAATTGCTTCCCTGACAGTTTCTGCATGTTGAACTTCAACCCATCACACCTCCACCTAAGCTGAAGGACCTAACAACCAGGCCATTGATCATTCTTTTAGGTGAAACATTCAAAGATATCCTGCATTGTATGAATAAATAAATATTTATGGGCCAGAGGGAGAAGGGAAAGGTGACAGACTGACACAGAGGCTTATGGAAGTGATTAGAATACTCCTGTGGGAGAGTTCCGTTCAAATCTCTGCTCCAATAAATATTTATTAACTATACAATTCTAACAACTTGGAAACAGTGGGCATGCTTGCTCCAGAATACCCTGCTTACTAGTTAGAATATTCCTCTAGGCTTACTTGTGACAGGGAACCAGAGTAAACTCTAATTCTTGCTGCGCAGGGAGGGGTGGCATGAAGATGTGACCTAAAGACAATATTACATGAGAGCAGACTTCACAGATCAGTTGCTCTAACAGAACAAAGTTCTCAACTATCTTTGAATAAACTTACTCTCTTCAGTGTTTCTTCCTGTCTAGTTCATATTATTCAGCTTTCAAATTTCTGTGTGGTTTGGGTTTTGGTTTTTTGTGTATTTCATGGGCAACTGTCTACAAATAAGGTGATGAGAACATCTTACTGAAGGTAAGACTGCCCAAACCAAGGCTGTAAGATTTCCAATATTACAATACCTAAATTTTTTTCTGAATATAACCCTACCTGTTTTGGTTAGAATGGACACTACGAATCAGAGATTTGTCTCTTTAATCCAAAAATATAAGAATGAAAAAATAGGATTAGTCCAGATATTCAGACAACTCATTGTATGCTATCTGAAACCCTGCACCATTCCTGGCAGAATTACATCACTCCAGGAATTATTCATCCAGGAAAAAAGAAAAACCACTTTTCAACTCCAAAAAAATCAAGCATGCATGAGGGGCTGGTCAGGATTTTCATTTCTTTTTGCTTCAAGTTCTAATGCTCTTGAGAAAAGAAAACTGAAAGGAAAACATGCCAAAACATACAGAATAACATTACACAGTGACACTTTCTATAGGTTAAAGACTTAAAGATGCCTCCTTCACTTTTACACTGTTCTGAGCTCTGTAGGCTTATACATGCGTCATGTAACTCCCAGCTTCACAACCACACATACATATTCTATCTCTGTTTTAAAAAAATCTAGTTGTTTTTGCTTATTTTTGCAATTCACTTTATTAATAATTTCCCTGCCACTGTTACAATGAATGATCAGTGCCACCTACAGACAGGGATTAGAGTGGAGCACAACTCAGTGTGAAGGAACGTAAGAAAGCATATCAAATTTTAAGTCCTAGACCTTCTAGTTAAAATAATCTCTCAGAAAAGAGAAAGAGCTGACATCAAGATTCACAGAAATATTCAGATCTCTTTATCTGCTTATACTTACTGATCACAAGCATTTCCTCAACAAGTCACTGCAAAAGATGAATTCTGGATGCTGCATTTGGCTGTATCAGGTTTCCAAATGCAAATTTCATAGACAGTTGAATAAAGCAGAATACACTGCTGTCAGCTCCTTTTCTGTGCATCTGGTTAATTTAGGTTGTCTTTTACCTGAGTAAGTTCAAAGGGGAAAAGGTCTCCCCACTCAGTTATGAGTGCCAATTAGATTCTGGTTTAATGATCCAGATAAAATTAAAACTAGCCCAACATCTCGCCCCAAACTAAACTACATTAAACCAAACCTAAAGCTTCAGAAGATGCTACAGGAAGGCTGGCAGAACAGAGCTCATTAATCAAGCTAGTTTAAGTGTTGGCAGTGGCTTGGTTTCTCTTTCCTCCGGAGAAAGAAAGGGAGCAGAGGGGACTGGGTTATCTTCTAGTCTAACCTCATTAAACTCAAACCAGTTTGCATGCCCTTCCTGCCACCCTACATGCATAAAAGTATGCACACATACCCACGCAAACATGAGTAACCATGATAGAAAGGCATTAAACAGCTACATCTAAATACTTTTGGTTGGTTGGTTGGTTTGTTTTGTAATAGAGGCTAATCTAGCACAATTGTAACAACAGAGAATTCACCCTCCTTATCGAGAGACATGGTCACTCTGCCGTGAAGACTTTATTTCATACAGGGATGGCTGCCATATGTGTGGAGAAACAAATGATGACTGCAGCCTTTGAAAGACAGCACATGACTAATTGGTGGTGTTGGACAGAAGAAACATACAGTAACTAAGGCTCATGAGAATAAAGAAATCAAGCCCTTTATTTCTTCTCTGCTGTACACTTCCTGTATAACCTTGTTGCTAGTCTCTCAGAGACTAAGTTTTGCGATATGTTAAAGAGGGTTAATAGTACTTACCTGACAAGTATGAAGTTAGGTTAAACTAGCTAAAGCCCTGGGACTCTCATAGGGAGAGTTCATTTGGAGAAGTAATTATTAACTACTAATGCTGCATTGGCATACTGCAGGGAAACTCAACAGCTTTGGGGATTTTAAAAGAGGAGAGTAGGAAGTCATTGCTGACCTCTCCTTTTAAATCTTACCTCAAACTCTGACCTTCTGTTTCACATAATAGTACAAATATTGTTTTATGAGTTGCCAGGAATTTCTCCCAAATTATTTATTGCCAACGTTCATACTTCCTGGAAACAGTCTAAGCACAAAAAAGAAAAACAGGCTCAATGTAGAGCAGCATAGCAGTCTGTTCAAAAAGTGATGAGATTCTGTTCTATGAATTCTCCATAAGCTTTTTTTTTTTTTTGTAAGTAACTTAATTCTGCAGATCTGCTAATTTTTTCTGTCTACCTTTTCAGACAGATACTCAGCTGATAACAGCTGCTACAATCTTAGAGGAACGTTTCACGTCTTTAAGTGACCTTTCACATTCTGTTGATTCACGTTAGATGCAGCTGCAAAATACGTAAAACAAACTTTGTCTATCTAAACCCCAACCAGAGTAGATTGCATTGCATAATTAAGATAGATACTGTGTACTTTCACAACTTAGTGAATTTAAAATCCAAAGATCATTAAACATCTTCATATCCATCTCACAAAGCAGAGTTAAAATAAGCTAAAGTGTCTTGTACTTCCTAACTGGATCAAATTGATTTGAAATAGCTATTTCCTAAAGCTCTGCAGAACGGATGTAAATCAATTATTCCAGTTGAATGAAACTCACAACCTGCTCTTCTATCTTGCAGTATGGGAATGATCTTAATTTATTATCACTAGGTCCTGCTTTTAAACTACGCACTCCAATTTTTCTACATTTGAGTAATATGCTTGTAGGAAAGAAATCAAAAAAGAAGCCCAGGTTCTTAAACAGTATTTTACTAAGACATCAGCAATATTAGAACAACTAACTCCCTCAGCAGGGAGAAAGGGGTTACACCAAAACCAGAAAGTCCTACATCCTAAATTTTCCTGCCAGCACATTACAAGCTTTAGACCGAATAGTTATCCCACCTACCCAATTATTCCTTTTGCATAGTAGAAAAATTAGTATATAAATCAAAGAGAGATGGTACTATTTAAATCAAAGAGAAGTGATTACTTAGTTATATTGACCATTTACACTAGAAAGCGTAAGGCCAAGTACCACTATAGAACTGTGCATATAATATTTATTCACCTGAATATTTTTGTATTTTTTGAACAAAATTTTCTGTGGTAATTTGGGGGGGGGGGGGGGGGGGGGGAAAATGGCCGGTTTGGGAAATGGCCGGCTTGGGGGGGTAGGTAAATTTAA
>WYDI02038324.1:0-37013 GCA_009867235.2 Psittacus erithacus | reverse complement strand
TTTGTTGGAGAGTGTTGGGGTGGGGGGGGGGGGGGGGGGGCGGGGGGGGGGAGGGGAGAAATGGCCTGCTTTGGAAATGGCCTGCTTTGGAAGTTAAGTAAATTTAAACTAAATAATAAACTTTATTTAAATATTATAGGTCAGAAACAGTGTTAACAACAGACTCAACAGTTAGCGCTATATGCAGGCATGACTGACAGGTGTTTATTTTACCCATAAGAAGGTTGCTAGCTTTTTTTTTTTTATCTCCTAGATTCCATTTACTTTCAAACTGACATCCTCATTTAGAAAGATACATGCAGTTAAAAACTCTTTTGATGCAAGTTTTAATTACATTTAGGTTTAGAAGCACGAGTTTAAGTCACCCTTTTTTATTTTTTAATGAATGTGTTCATTATTTGTAGATAGTTCTATACCTCCCATCACGGTACCTTCTGTATGCCAGAAATTCAATCAGCAGTATAACCTGATCTGCCATTCCCTCCCAGATTCAGCAAATAAATTCCTTTTGGATTTAATCTCTCACTAAATTTAGTACATTTTATTATGAAAATCTAACTAAAAAAATTGTTCAGCTACTTTGTTTTCCATTAATACAAAAGGAAGAAGGAAACAGAACCTCAGTCCTGAAACAAAACTCCTCTATTTTCTATTAAGTGCAAGTTTCCACTAAGATGTTGTCAGGATGGGGCATGGCCGGTAGGAGTCGCTGCTGTGACTGGAGTTGCAGCCGGGCAGATCGCTGTTAGGACAAGAAGTCTCAGGCTAGAAGACCTAGCCTTGTAAGCAAGATGCACCTGGGGCCATTCCTGGGCACTGACACCAACTGGCAGGAAATAGCCCAAGGCATACAGCTAAATGCTCTTACTCTCCAAAACAGGTGGCTGCCTGCAAACTAACTCAGAAGGCTACCCGGCCTCGCTAAGTAAGCCCGGGGGAGAGTACTTGATGGTGAGAGCTGCAGTCATCACAGGGACCCACACCGGCTGCAATGTGGCAGAAGGTGTAGTACCAGCAGACCCAGAGCAAGACTCTCAGCTTAAAGGAGCCTCCGAGGGGCAGGATGGGCTATGGCCTCCCCACATTGTGGGAGTCTCCCACCATGGTCAGCAGCAGCCACAAGCCTCACAGCCCAGCCTCCAGGAGTAGGAGCAAGAGCCTAACGTTGGTTCCCTGCACTGTTCTCCAGTGTTAATGAGGTTAGCTATGCATATTGAAATCCAAGTCCTCCAGATGTTTTATCATGTAAACATTAGGCAACAATTTATTCCAGGACAGACCCCTTCAGTGGATAAAGGGTCAGACTGTTCAATGGATAAATCTCTTCATCTGTAAAATAGCATGCTAATACTGTTCACTAATTAAACAGACAAACTCTTTAAAAAGCTGAATTCTCTAACATTCTTCAAAATCAATCATCTTCACAGCTCAGAAATGAGAAAATGGGTAGCAATTACAAGTCTTTTCCCAGTGCTCAAAAGCAAATGTGCACAAGAACCAGATTTCATGAATGTTAAATCTTCACAAGCATTTGACAGGAATGACATAGGCACAGTAGACCTTGCCCTAGGACAAGGGGATGGATTAAATGACAATTGAAGCAAGTTCTAATCCTTTGATACACTGCTAGACCACTGTGTCAATCTGCAACTTTTCAAATCTCTCTGTAGATGATGGCAGGTAATGAACTAACCACTTGAAATTATCCTTATACACATGTAAATGTAGGCAGAAAATGTCACGCAAAAATGTTAAAGCAAAAGCAGTTAGTGGCAAGTAATATATCAGGCAGGATCCAACTTCTTTATGAAATAAAAAGTCCTTTATATTGGAAAACATTTTTGTGGAGGTCTTATTGTGCCAAGCAAAATTTCAATAGATCATAAGGGCATAACATACTGTGTATCTGTTGAGTAATGTGATTGGCAATCTTTTAGATATGTACCAAGTGTGCCTAGGGCATTGAAACATTCTTTGAAAATTCAATTTATTTTTATTATTTTTATTACAAAATATTTCTTTTTGCTGAATTCTGTAAAACCACTTTCAGGATTGAACAGTACAAGCCCAGAAAATGGCTTGAGTCCCTGGACTGATACATAATAGATCTTGATTCCTCACAAAGCAGACAATGAGCATTCTCTAGCACAGTATTACAAATAGAAAAGAAGCCTGTGCCTGTCTTGTCTTCTCTTTTTTAATATAGCTCAGATGTATCTTCTTTATCTTTCAGATAGGAATATAATGAAAAATCCTATACAGTCAGTTCAGAGAAAGAGTAAGCGACCTTCAGTTTGTTTTTCTGATACAAACATCAGACTATTCTTATTGCCAGTACATTATATTTCCTTGAATGAGTCATATATTTTGCCAGAGGGAAATATAATTTCTTATTTTTACCTTTTGCACAGGCATTATGCAAATATAAGCCAGTTGTAATTGCAAAGCTGTTGTCTCATCTGAACTGCATGTCATATCAGTTGCCTTGAATACAAAAAAAAGCACCTATACTTGCCTTTGGGTCTCCATCTGCAGTTTCCAAAGGGCTCTAAGATGTAAGAACTCCTTTGCCTCCATCCATCATAGTCACTATGCCTCTGGCTGAGCATTTTCGATAGACATTGGAAAATATATTAATATGACATTTGCAGGATTATGCAGTACACAACTATGAAAGAAAATACTGTGGTAAGGAGCAGACAAAAAAGTCATAGCCCTTTATCTTGCAAGAGAGATTTCCACCTTCAGAAGGCAATGGTTATCTAAGTATTCTAAGACCTGTTGGAGAGGAGCATTTGGAAACAAATCAGTTTAATACTGTGCTCTGAATAACAGTTGAAAAGCATTTCAAACAACAAATATCCTTCACTTTGCATTAAAAAAAATAATTAAGATATTTGCAGAAATACCACTTTGCAATCAACCACAGAGAAGAAAAGTGCATTGCAGGGGGATGGAACTGGATGATCTTTAAGGTCCCTTCCAATCCAAACCATTATATGATTCTAAGCTCTAAATTGAGCTTACTTTACTTGCTAACTCTCAGCAACTCAAGAGAGTATAAACAGGTTTATTTTATTTTTAATGCACATCTATGCTATCTATACTGTTGGTCAGTGTTTGGGTGCTTCTCTGACTAGCTCTGGTCATACATTATTTATTATTTATATTTAACCACTCTGTAGGTTTTGGGATTTAACTACTGCCATAAAGAAACGCTGTTTTGCGGTTTTTTCTTGGGGTTCTTTTTTGTGTTTGTTTTTTGTGTTTGGGGTTTTTTTTCTTTAATTTATTTACAATTCTTCCATAAACCGATTTTATTCAAAATAAGACAAAAGTAACCCAATAAATCTGCCAGGGAGTCTAGTAGCAATTACATTTACACTTCTTAAAGGTGAGAGGGAAAAAAAGAGGCACAGCAAGATTTTAATTAATCACGACAGCCTTAGTCAAGATCTACTGCCCTTAACTGATGACTGTCCTGTTTTCAGAGGACTTTTTAGATGAGCATAATAAATTATTATACACTCTAAACTGTTTGCATTTCAAGATTTGGAAAGCAGATTACATGAATCTTTGTGCTCTCATTTTCTTTAAAATACAATTAAAGAAATCGTGGCATTAACTAAAATTCCAGAATTTTTCTGAACAATTTTTACAGCCTATGGAACAGAGTGCTGTGGAGACATATGTTAAATATAGTAATGGCATGAAAATGGAAAAGCTACTCATTGTTCTTCTGTATGCAGGACATATGGAAGTAATTGTGTATTATTTGCAGGCAGAGAGGTCAATACATTTTAAAAAAAACAAAGATTTGAAAAGGAAATGTCATTAGACATGAATCAGTTGATACACTTTGAAAATAATTTGAACTCAAATCAATATACTTGAAATGCATTGACTCTCTTTCAAACATCACAATATTTCCAAATGCTTTTAATACATCCTAAAATTATTTGTTTTGCTCTAGGCTATGCTGGTTTACTATTGGATGGTACAGAAATACAGCAAAATGACTGCAGATCATGGGTTCATCACTTATTTTGAATGAACCTTTTCTTGCCTTTAGTAGTTCTGAATTTGATACGTACAGTTTTATTCTTTTACTCCACCTCTTAAGTTTCTCCTCTGCCACCTTGATGCAAATTTTAGAATATGTTTAATTCAGCCTAACTTCAGATAACTGAGAATCTGTTCATCCCATTGATATGGCTAATAATCAGCAGAGATACTATTCTCTACGTCACGTAAGATGGAGATGTGAAGATCTGTAACCTAGAAGTGCTGTCGGGTTAGATCAGTATTGTAAGAGATAAGGGTTTTTGTAAAAGGTGCATATTAAGAAAAATTAATGTCATGTCTTAATTGCTTTATGGATCTATAACTACTTAATTAAACATAAATTGCTAAATATTTTATTGGTCCAAGGAATGCCTACACCAGTTATTTCAATCCATAGGCCCAAACATTGTCATATAAAGAGCTAAATTCCAAATCCTGTCATATTTGATACTGAAAAGCAATTAGATACTAAGAAGTTATGGGAAAGTAAGGTTCTGCTTTTCAGAGTGCTAGAAAGTTTCTATTTCCATTCCCTTTTGCTGTAGCATGAGTTAGAAGAGCTTCAGCAAGGACTATTTTGATAAACAGAGCCCTAGTCTCAGTATGAAACATCCTATAGTTAGTATAATGGGAGAAAGCCTATGAACAAAACACCCAGGTCCCACGCTCTGAAGTTTCTGGCATCTTCCATCTATTCTTTTAGAGCAGGCTTATTTTAATTACAGTGAACTAAAGGGGAGGGGGGCAGAGAGGATGCAGAGTTGTGTATGTTATTAAAATAATTGAGATTTACATAGAATGAGTTACAGGTTTTGACAAATTGGTCTGGTATTATCCAATATATTGAGAGCTTGGTAGTTGAAGCTATTGATAGCTTTCTAATTAATCCTAAATATAAAGCCTTACACATCACAAAATGCTCACGGTGTTAGGCTCTAGGCATCAGCACAACTGCATTTCCCAGGCATCAGCACACACATTGATGCAAAATCCAGAGATCATTGTTAGAAATCCAGAAGTTGAAACCCATGTTCATAGAAAGAGACAGTAACAACATAAATAGGTTCTCATTTAATTCATACTTTCTCTGACAAAACACAATCCTTTCTGGCACTTTGAATCTTCCCTAAGGGCTCATGAATCCTTACAGTACTAAGTTTGTCCATTGCCTGTTCCCACCACTCCTAGATCCTGTGCATTTCAAATATGAATGATTATGTCAGATACATAAGGCTTTTTTAGGTTTCCTGACTATCTCCCATGTGTTCCTAGTCTTATCAGCCTCATGCTTTTCCATAATTTACTGGTAATTTTTTCTGGGGAATTATTACATGCTACAGGATTACTTAATCTTCTCATGAAGTTGTGTGTGTTCCTAGCAACTCCCCTAGAGTTAATTTCACTTTTAGTTGCATCTCCCTATGGTATTAATAAAATTTTCCTCTCATTTTTTGAAGTACTATTTTCTACTTCAGTGACTTCTTGTTTCTTTCCAGTTCAGAAGGCAATTTTGTAAAATTTTTCTTTCATCTTCAACCTTTGGTTTTCTCATCAGCTTAGCAAGATGGCCTAACAGATTCTGTGCCTCCTTCCAAGAAAATGCATGATTATAGTATAGGTTTTAGTGTTTCTAGCTATACTGATAATTTTTTTCCTGCTCTCCTATAATCAGTACAGTGAATGATAACAGCAAGACAATAACAAGCCCAACTTCTTATCATGTTAGAGAAATGATATGGAGTTTAGAATAAGTTTAGGTGAAGAAAAACATTGGGAGGCAATTAAAATAAAAAAAGATCCTGCATGGTGAATGAGAAAGAAAAGACTAAATCTTAGTATCATAAAAAAATCTATGTAAGCTTAAGTTTAGTTTTAGAGGATTGTGAATCACTCATTGTATGATTAACCAAAGAAAATATCATGAGAAGTCATGCAAATATTTCAGTCCAAGCGGTCTGGTTCAAACTTTTTTATATATTCTCGAGTAGCAGCCCATAAGGAACAAGAGTCTGCTCTTTTGGCCAGTAGAATTAAAAATATTTATGTAGAAATTAATTCTTCACTATCTTTTCTTTCACTAAAAATAACTTAGAATGGTGTAGGCAAACGCCTGACCTCCACCTTCTCAGAATGTTGTTTGCAGTTTTACATTTATTAAAGAAAGAAAATAAGACCTCCCTTTGCTTTCTTCCTTAGTTCTTTTACCTGACATAATTCAGCTTTAAAGCAAGATCAAGAAATTGGCCATCACTGCACAATATATGCTTTATCCTGTATACAGACAACCACGGGAACTACACCATTTAAGATTTCATGAGAATTGTTTCCTATGGCACAAATGCTCTTTACCCTGTAAGTTGTCTTAACTCCAAAAATATAACAGAGCATTAGTAGCAATGAAATGCAGTTGTAACTGCTCTGAACCAGGCTTTGTTCAAAGTGAAATGGCAATGTAATGGTGAGATACCATGATAATGCTGCGATAGCCCTTAGCTGTGAAAAAAAACCAAAATATGCTGCAGCTGAAGAAACTTGTGTTTGAAGGCATCCTCTTCTTCATAAGCAAAGTCCATGACGTAAATTAGTTAAAAGAAATAAACCAAGAGATCTCTATACAAGGAAATCTTACATATGTGTGTGACTTGACACAGAAAGCCAGTCTCAGTTGCAGAAAGAAACTACCCATAAACACTTGAATTCTCGGGAGGGAGAATAAACAAGTGAACAGAAAATCTGAACAAACATAATTCCATGGCCCAGATTCTTTTCTCATAGCAAGCAACTCAAAAGTATGTTCTGCGGGGGTTTTGTATTTGTGGATCAAGTGTCTTCTCTTTTTTCAGTCAATCCTCCCACCCTCAAGTTTCCCAGTTGGTCAAAGAAAGTCTTAGCCACCCTTGCGTTTTGCCATGTGTTTATACTGAATTAATTAGTCGGTCTTTTTATTAGTCATGAAAGTATCTAGCAGACAAGGAAAGAAATGGCTGCGAGTGCAAATAAATTACAGCCCACTAATCTCTGGAGATAGTACATTTCCAAAAAAAAAAAAAAAGCACCAATGTAATTTGTTCACCCTCCCCCACAATGAAAAAGTAAGAGTCTATAAATGAACAGGTCTAAGGCAGATCAGTTAAAAAACATTTATAGATATGGGTTACAGACAGGAATTGCTCAGAAACTGAGAAGTCATTCAAATTGCTTACCTAATCTATGATCTTGAAACATACATTTAACTGTGGCTGTTGCGTATCATGAGGGTAGTAGGGGATTGAATCCTGGTTTGTTTTAAATTATTATTATTTACTACCATAATCTAGGTTTATAGAATATCCATTACTAAAATCTACAGATTTTCTTGCTATGATTTTTATATGCACATATTTATTACTTTAGGCAAACCTTTTTTCAAGCATATACATACCCTCCTACACTGAAAAAAAATCCAGAATCTTGTGATTTACATTGCTTTCTCTGGATCAAGTCCTTCACTGTTATTTTATTTTAGTTATTGGCTTAGGAAAACTATCAACAAACTATATAACTTCAATTTTTTTTCCCCAGATTTGATCTAAAAGCAATGAGCTAATCACCCATATATATTTACCATGTTTGACATATAAAACATGGACAAGCTTCCATGCTTTTCTAAACACTTTGGTATTTCCAACAAACTGTCAGATTCTCTTAATGTCTCCAGATATATGATGTTTAATGACGAGCATCGCAGAAACATTATCGCTTCAGACTTAGAGAAGTCTCATCTTAACAGCTTCAAAATTAAGGCTTCTTTTTAGCATAGTCTGGTGTACCAGCAGGCCAAGTTTGTGGCATTATGTAGTCCACTATGGTTATTTGCATTAGAGACACAACAAGCATCCAGCTCACACAGAAAGAGTGGGCGTCAGACATAAATGTGGGTGGTAGCTGCAATTAACACTTGCTGCTACTGAATGATGTAGCACTGTAGTTTGTTAATGGGACCAAGGAAACAGCTTAATGACAGCCCAAAGAGAATCCCTTTGTGATTTTGCAGGAACTGGCACTTGCCCCAAAGATGAGTTGTGTTTGGATTGTGCTGTCACTTTATGACAATAGTTAGATATCAACTTTATTGCTTTTAATCTAAAAATATTACTGTGAGGGCTTTTTTCCAAGCATGAATTAACATATGTAAGCGATTAGAAATCGCAAGAAACCCTTGGAGGGGTTCTTGAATTTCACTGGGCCACTGCTGCTTCAACAATAGTATGAAAAGACCACTGCACTTCTGATTTATGAGCCTTATAAGTTTTATAGACCAAAGCCCAACCAAGTCCTCCCTCGTGTCATTTCCTAGGAAATGCTTACAAAGCCACAGCTTTGGCAGCACTCTGATAAATATCCTTACCACAAAAATAGCAAATATCAGTGGGAGACACTGTCTGAGCAGTGAAATTATCATGAGGGCAAAACATCCCCACAGTAAAGAATAGTATTTTAACCCTACACTTCACTTTCAAAAATAAACACTTGGAACTTGTATCTGTTACTTGTTATTTCCAAACAATTTCTTTACAGAAGTGTAAAAAATGGTTTGTGTAACTTACTATACAACTTGAAGATTCAAATACATATATTGAGATCTAGAAATTAATAAAGCAGTGTGAATTATATATAGGAAAAAACCCAAAAACTATTCTGTCAAACACAAGTATCTTTCTTGGCATACTTTTCTTTCTGTATCTATACAGCCTGTACTCTCAGCTCCTGCCCTTAACACTTGTGAGCTTCTGCTGTGCATTGCCAAAGAGCTTTTATCATCCACTCTGAATCAGACAGGATGGTTTCTACATTTTTATCACCTTGGCTTCTACAGAGTATGACTTTTATTTGAACATGTATTCATACACACAAATACAGCTGGTCCCAGTATGCTGCACTCAAAGGCATAAAATGCATAATGCAATACTTGAGGAATATCAAAATCAAGGATATACAAATAACTGACAAATAAACTATTTCTCAAAAAATACAAAATGTTTCTTCCATATAAATAAATCTTTTTTGTAATCCATCACCTTCTTTAATTCTTTCTTAAGGTCTGGCATAAACAATGAAAGGGCAACACTGAAAGTTCTGAGATGTTGAATAAATTTAGACAGAATCACAGTCCTCAAATTAAGGACTTCATGAAGGAGTATATGACAACTAGAATAGACATCCAAAACATACTGTAGAGAAGAGAAGTGCTCTTTACAGCACTCATCCAAAATGTAAAAACCTCCAGATACAGTGGTTCTCTTGAATTCAGTCTCTACTGAGATTCAATCCCACCTTTCTCTTCCCATCTAGTTACTATGAATTGTACACATTTGGGAATCAAGAGAGATGCCAGGAACAACTTTTTCGCTATTAGAGTAAGACTTTTTTTGCATAAGTGACTTCAAATTTCATTAAGGTACGCCAGAAAATACACATTTTACCCCAACGCTTTAGGAATTTGGACAAAACCTGGGTTCTGACCCTATATCAAGAACTAACTGTATGATGTGTCTTTATCAAGCAACTGCAGAGTATAAAATGCATAAGGAGCCTCTGGAAAAGGAACTGGAGTATAAAATTGTGTATTCCATTTGACCACTTGTATTTACTGAGATACAGTCAAGTGCTTTCTCTTTCTCACTCAGACACAGTAAACACTGAAACAACACAAATTAGCACAGGTTCAAAGAAGATAAGAGCTGACTTCCTTTGGGACAGCAAGGCAAATACCTACAACCATGACCAAGCACTGTAGCTAGTAAGAGTCTGCTGTCACTTACAGAAAAGGACTAACTCCTACTCCATTTTTAGAGAAAAATACTTCAAGGACAATGTCAGAGAAATTCTATGATTCCCAGACCTGTTTCAAATATATCCATTTCCCTCATAGGAGTCCCCTAGAAAATTAGATGGTTTAGGTCCTCAGAAATAGTTGCATATTTGATGCTGAACTAGTAGAAAAAAAAAATAATAAAAAGATTCCTTCATACAGTTGTGAGTCTTCACCCTAAATTAACTACTTGCCTCATTAAAATAAGCAAAATGTGGCTTGAGCTAATCCCTTAACAGTATCACCTAACTAGCAAATGGTTTCATCATGACTGTTCTCCCTGAGGCCTTTCTACCTTCTGTAAAAGATGAATCAGTCAGAGAGTAAGAAAGTCACTGCTGGTGGTCAGGTTGCTTTTTTCTGCTATAAAGAACTCAGTATCTAAAAGCGAGCCACACGCCTCCTGCATGATTACAGTACTTTCTATTCCTTATTTCTAGCTCCTTAATTACTTTTGTGGATTACACAGAAAGGAAAGAACTTGACAAGATTTTAATTATGCCTTATATGTACTTTATAAAGTCATTTGCTGACAGGTACCTGGCAGGAGCTGCCTACCTGATAGGCAGAGATCCATACACGCAAACATCCAGAACTGAGGACCCGACTAAACCCCAAATTTGGCTACAGTGAATTCAGGAACAGTTTTCAGGATATACAAGAAAATGCCTAAGATCATCAAACCAACCCCATGTCTTGCCTCCCCACTACACCCCCAAAAAGACACCAAAAAACCCCCACAACCAATCACCAAGAAAAAAACAACCAAAGCACTCAACAACAAAACCACCACCCAGGCACAATAAAAGCTGAGAATATTTCCTTTCCTCTCTGGCACTTGAACATCTAGACCTCAGCAGACTCTGACATATCTCCAAGTTGTAACTTACCTTCCTACTCACAGCTCCCAATATTATTGTTATAAAGGCCATGACAGCATTTCTGAGCCAATCCAAGATGGGTTTATCAGTGTGGGAAGCTTTTAATTAACCTTGCTACAGTCATCATAATCAAAAAAGACTCACTGTCCTGCAAAGTATGGGAAGAAGAAGTTGGAAAGACTGAGAATCACTACGGCTGATTCTTTTATTCAGCACATTTGTTCCAGGGTTGTAATAGCATGTTCCATAGTGGTACACCGGTAACAGCAGAATTACTTCTTTTATGGGGCTTGGAGGGGAGTTTCATCTGAGAGAATAGATGTAGGTTTTCTTTTCCATCATATAAAGTGGAAAGCACATTTATCCTGAAGGAGTTCAATTTTATTTAAAAAGAAAATAAAAAATATAACCTTGTTATCTAAATCACCAAGGAAACACATAACCACAGGCCCAAGATGAAATTATTTGGACTGTATCTAAATGAATAACAAACTATAAAGAGGACATTTTCACCAGCAATATTCAGATAGTTCACAAATCCTTTACTTCAATTCAGTCAAAATACAATAGGATAGGATTCTAGAGGCATAATCCTTTCCCCTGGCATTCAGGGACATGGCAAAGTCAGAAATCACTTTGGAAAGCAGGCCAAGCCACAGAATTTGCAGTTAGTCTGTCTGTAAAAGGGTATTATTTCAATAACAAACAACTAAAAAAAATGAAACACTGGCACTTCCTGAAGCATGATGACAATTAGAGCCCACTGTCCTCTGGCAGGGATTAGTCTCACAGCTTTGAGGAATTTCTGATATAATGAGTAACGCATCTCCAAAGATCAAAGCCACCTATAGCAGAATGGGAGTTAGCATTAGAAACACCAGGAAAGAATACATCCAAGTAACCCTATTTAATTCACACACAGAGAGACAGATCCAGTAAAGGTTTGCACAGTATCATTTTCTTTCCCAAGCCAACAGGAACATAAGGACATATGACTCTTCTAAGTACGATCTTGAAAGAAATTATGTTCAGCAATCCAATCTCTTCTCTTGCAGCCCCACTCTAACTTGCTTTGAGCCACTAACTGCGACCCAATAAAAACAAAATTCTTCCTTCAGAGCCAAGCAGAGACTTACTATTGTAAGATTCTGTGGTTTCTGAGCAAAAGCACTTTAACTCTCTACAAAATACTAGGATGTATGTTATTAATGTCTCTTAAGTAAGCCAAAAGTGTAATAAATATACAAAAATACAATAACCCCTAGCTATCTGCCCTAGTTTACATATGCTCTAGTATTCTATAAAGACAACAAAAGACAATGTAAATTCATGGCAGTGCTATGCTCTGTAGTACTGTGTTTCTATAAGTGTGAAATATAAAATATCTCTACTAAAAAAATGCTTTATATTTGTTAATAGCTTTCAGCTGAGGTAATAATTTTGGTTTCTACAGAAAAATCCATTTCTACACATCCTTTCTATTTATTCCACTCTCTCAGATTCTAGAATATTCTGAGCTTTCAGTGTCCTTTCATATGAAAATTCACTATGGTGGGAAAGCAGCCTGCATGATTTAGTAGAGTTCACCTTATAAACCTTCTAAAACCTCACTGTTGCAAATGACTCCAACAGGCTCATGTATTACCACTGGCACAAGAGGCAGAGTGCAAGAAAGATTTCACATCAGCTAACCACAGTAAAAAACACAGCGTTTTGTCTAATCTGGGTGCTCAGATGATGTGCACTGACCTAACTTGACTAGTGCCACTGAAACTTGCTAATTTATATACCAATGTAGGCTCCACTGACTGGTGCCTTGGACCTCACTGGGGCATTCCCGGTACTTTTGACACCAGCATTTCACATTCCTAGCAATTTGGGTGAAGACATTTTTTAAAATGAGAGAATTCACCAATATTCCCATCCATCTGCTATACTCAGCCAGAACATAATTAAAGGGGTCTTATTTTTTTTCAATATGAAACGAAAATGCTTCTAAAGTGGAGAGAATTTGAGAGTCATGATTAGTGACATGACCAAAGAAAGAAGAGCACATCATTTACTCACCATACATGAACAAACCTGATGAACAGTCTTGATATTGCCTTGGCAATACTGAATACAAGTATTCTCTTTAGATGTGCGTGCTGTAGCAAAAGCAATGTTAATGAAACATTATGCATAACAACTATTACAACAATAGGATATCAAGTTGTAGAGTATCATTTCTCTCGAGGGTAAGAAAATACTTTTCTTCTTGTTTTTATCTTTTAAGAGGAAAACAGAGAGAAAGTATAATTTGCATGACATTTTCTCATTATATAGTGTATACTCTCATTCAGCAGCCCATGTACCATCCTCACATTTGGTTACAAAGTAAAATACAGACAGAATCATAGCTAGCAAACGTCCAATTGCAAACATGTTTGGCTCTAACTTCTAAGTCCTTGCATCTTTAAAAACAAAAATATTTTTGATTTCTTATTCTGTCAAAAGGAACAACATTTAACACTAATGCCCACAGATGTTTTGACTTACATTTGAACTGTTCTATAGTTATTCAAGAAGTGACAGGGATCACATCTACTTTTCTTATGAACTTAGATACATGTTAATCTTGTTCTCAAGTAGGCAGTTCATTACAAAAGCCTGATTGTAATTATAATAATTGTTATAATTACTACTCAGACACACTGTAGATCTGCTGCATTCTGGGCATGCTGCCAAAGCCCTCTGTGTTTTACAGAAGAACACAAATGTCTATGGTTGATGGGATTACCTTTCCTGTAGGTTTACTATGACATTTTGGCTTCATTTCACTGCTGTCTTGCACTATGCTTTCTTTGGTCACCACCTGTTCTGCCATTTTTTTTGTAATTTCAGTTCATACATATGTTTACACACATTTGTACTGATAATGGGCCTAATCTTTAATGACTTTTCAAGAAACTTCCTCAAGTATTAATGCACATGGTCTAATAACAGAACAGCCACAGAGACTGCATCTGTCTCTTGCATAGACACACTGGAGAGAATGAAGCAAAAGTACTCCTCATGTTATCTCCCTCCAGTTGCATATGTAACAGATGAAACCCATGTTTTAGCTCTCCAATTGACCAAGGAAGCTAGCTATACAAGGGAGATGCATTATACGCATGCAAAAGGATAATAAAACAGAAATATTTCATTCACAGTCAAGCAAATTCTTAAATTTCTCAGCTTCACCCTTGACAGCTATGATATTGTTTTCAGATATATAGTCTAGAAAATGTTCACCAGAGCCAATTCTTGCCATTTCATGACTCTTTCAAAGAAGTCTTTCAAATCTCATTAAGCTCTTTGCTTTTTCATTAATGCTTATTTATGAATCCAAATCTGTTTGCTATCACTGCAACTATGCAACAAACATAGACCTAGACTTTTAAAAATTTGCTTACCTCAAATGTTTTACAGATTTATTTTTACCACCAGTAGGAAATAAACAGCTATGTAAGTTTTAAGAGAGCAAATTATAAAAGATAGGATTTGCTACTCTTTTGCTGGTCATACGACTGCATGTGGGATTTGGAGTTAGAAGGAGAGGACCATGTTAGAAATTTCCAAGTGCATTCACAGTAGCTATATAGTTTGGCTATGTAGTTTTGAAGCAACTCTCCCCATCATCTCCAACTTGCCATACCTGTGGTATCACAGAATCCTCTCAAATAGGATTCCTCCATGATAAAGATAAACCAGAAGATGAGACTGAGGAAAGAGACTAAAGCAGTGTTACTGCTGAAGATGCTCTGTCTTCTGGTCCAGACAAAAGCTAGTCAACAGTGACACAGTCTGTGTGGACACTGTTTCCTCTATAGATGTGCTTCTACTTTCTAAAGTGGCCTTTATGATTAAATGGAGCCTAGACAGTAAAAATGTCATCATGACCCAAGCATATAACCATTTTCCTTTCTCTAAGCCATTTTTCCAATATATCAAAGCCTTTGTTAACATCCCAAGGAAGACAGGAAATAATCTGAATGTTCAAATACAGTTCAAAACACTGCAGCCTGACATGTACCTGTCACTCAGTTGCAATATTGGAAATCTGTCATACATTCAGGAGATGGTTTCAGAAGATCTCTACAATCTGCTAATAATTTCTGCAGATAACTCAAGTTTTCATATTAGGATGTGCTGCCTGTCAATGGGAGACAGGCATGTGCATTCCTGGCCCCCTTTGTACCTTGAATCGTAATGTGCAAGTCAAGATGAAGGCAACAACATGATCCAAAATTACCCTAGCCTTCATCCAGTTCTAGACAACTCTGAAGTGGATCCTTATATTCAGACTAAGATACCTTTGAGGTCAGTTACAGAAACTGAGTTACAAAAATGCAGTTTTACTCTCTGTTAATATGAACCAGGAAGCGAGCTGGATTATAGATATATAGGGCTCACCTTGCATGAGGGGAATTCCCTATACTGAAGATCTTAATCTTGCTGCTTAATGGTCCCTGTAATGTAACATAACCCACCTGTACCAGGGCCAAGAACTTGGCTTGGTAATATTAAGCCTGAAGCAACATTAAAGCACAACTCACATCCTCACCCCCACAATTATCAGTGTTTATGTTAGCTTCTTCACTTCATTATGAAAAATCAAATTTGTAAATATCTATCTTTATAGCATCCAACTTTCAGGTCTGTTATTTTTACCATGACAATTAGGGGCATTGTTAAAGTTCCAAGAGTTTTCTTGGCTCAGTTTAGCAGCAAGACCTGAGAATAATTAGTAAAGCCAGTACTGATTGGACTTTGCCAATCAGAAATAACAACCAGAGATTTTGTAGGTAAAGAAAATTCTGTTTCCTGATATTTGCATGATCCTAAGATAATTCAGGATCACTTTTCAGTAGCTGAACTTGAAGATGTCATTTGAGCTTTTAGAAGGCTCCATCTCTTACGCTGGATTCTACAGAAGAGTAGTTTTGCATCACCACTCTAATGAATCTCCATTAAAGGTCAACTGACAACACTGAAATGTTAGTGAAAGATAAATCATTAAATGTAACATTAATGATTAGTAATTGTCTCATTAAAATTCATTAAATTACCAATGATTTTTTTCTCCAATAAAAATATTTTAGTAGGTGAGTTGTGTATCATATCATACTTCAGGGAAATTTACAACCACAGTTGTTTTTTTAATCACAAAAGCGTGATACTTCAGATTATCCAGTATTGCCACATTTTAATTTAGCTCACAAGTACTTTATAAGAATAAAAGTATAAGATTTTCATTGTAATATTTGGTTTAGGAGTCTCGCTATCAGCCATGACAGAGGCTAAGAAAATCAAGATGTGTCACCTTCTGGCATGTTATGGCCACCATCACCAGCATTCAGTCTCCCAGTCCTTCCATTTAGGTGCCAGAAGCAGACTATGGTTTCACCAATTATCAGATTTTTCTTCTTTCTCTTATTTTTCAGCTAACATCTGGGTAAAGTTAGTGAGTCTTTCTTATTATCCCTTTTAGTCCTTGAGAAAAATCTCAACTGTTCAGAAAGATAAAACATGATGAAATTATTTTTATCTCTTTAAATGCTTGACTATGCAGCTGAGGAACATGACACTTAGTTGGTCCAGTAATATAGATTGAGGACGTGATGGGAAAATATACTGTCCAGAAAAGCCTCAAAGACATGCGTCCCATCAGAGTCTGAATTTCAGGCAGAAGTTCTCTGACCTAGATGGGACTTCTGCAACTCAGGAGCGCTCAAGAGATGTCCAAATTTAGATGCAGCGCTCTAGGGAACGTCACTCATCTTCCAAGCATCTTACGCAACTTTTATTTTTATTTCTAAATATTACAATACTTCTGAAACTTCTTAAGGAACTTCTAAATCAGGAGGGAGAAATTAAATAGATTTGATTTAATTCATATTCCTACAGTTACCATGCTTCTAATGAAGAAGAATTGCTAGAACTGCATGCTAGCCTTATACATATCAGCTGAACCAGTAACTGGATGCTGTTAAGGAATAGCTAATCAACCTCTTTTTATTCATAGGCCTGTTACTGCTCACTCTAAGGGCATGCCAGTGTTAGCAATGACTTTCAGTGTGTGAGCCAGCATGCTTTTAAAAGTATTAGTGTGCTATCTGAATCTCATGCTTATTCATTCCTAATTACTCGAAACCTGGTACATCGTGAAGTATTATCTAGTTCAGTCATTTTGATCATTCAGCACTCAACTGATTAAAGGTCTGACATCGTCAAGCAAAGAAGAAGAGCAGAGAAGTTCCAAAAGAAGGCAGCTGCTATTAACAGGCAAAGACCAGAAATGTATCTCAGGCACATTTCAAACCCCAGTATTTGAGGAAGGAAAAAGCTCTGTATGCCTTTCTAAATAACCATAGAATCACAGACTGGTTTGGGTTGGAAGGGACCTTAAAGATCATCTAGTTCCAACCCCCTTGTCACAAGCAGGCATGTCTTCCATGAGACCGTGTTGCTCAAAGGCCCATGCATCCTGACCTTGAACACTTCCAGGGATGGGGCAGCAACAACTTCCTATAGGATAACTTCCTGTACTGCTGACACCCCCTCAGCTCTGCCTCATGCACACATCTGAATGTTGCTCTTCTACTTTTTTGAGTCATTCACAAATACGTGAAACAAGACAAGCCCTGAGGCTGACATCTGGGTAACTTCAGAGGAAGCCTTCCCTTCTGCATGATGCTATCCTTTGCAACACCAGCCATGGCCACCTGATGTGTAGTCAGCCCAGATCCACCTTCATCTCACACTCCAACTGCATACAGATAATTCTGTTCTTCAAAATTATATGTCAATTATTTTGTCCTTCAAAATTGCATCTCAAAATGCATTTGAAATCTTGCAGCCTTTCCTGAAGGAGAACAGTTTGGCTTCTCCAGAGTAGTCCAACCATCCACAGCAAGGATGAGCAGCCTCTACATCAAGAGGACGGGCTTAGTGGGAATGTCAGAGATGAAAGGAGATCTTTCACCTACGGCATCTCTCTCTCTGAAAACAAGGCTCTGAGGCATGCATGGGGTAGACTTGAGCTGTGTTTGTTGATGCAGCACCCAATTCTGACAGTGTGGAGCAGCAGGGCTCCAGAGATTCATTTCAAATGTAAATCTGGTACTCCTGATACACATTACTGACCACCAAATGCATTTATGGGTAAATAACAGAAGGGGTTTTTGAGGGTTATGGATAAAGAGAAAGAATAGAGGAACCCTTGTAGGGGTGTCAGAAGCTACTTATGTCAGAATAGCACCATAAACAATGTTCTGCAACCCAAAAAGGAAACTTGTAACATCTGTGCAAAAGGTCTTCTAAGATTAACGCTATTATATGTATTTTTTTTTTCTCATAATGTTCCTAAAATGTATTCAGAAGATGCTACCACCTTTCCTATTCATCAAGTGTTTCAGTAGGGCTTTCCTTCCTCCTGCCCTTAAGAGTAAATCTCCTTAGGCATCTTATCATCTCATAACAAAAAGTGCTGCGGACATAAGTTTAAGGAAGTTGACATTGCCTAGCTTCTCTAAGGAGGAGGTTCAAAGTGGAAAACCACCTCTCTAGTTAAAGAAAGACAAAATCCTTCTCTTTCCCCACCTCAGGGTATCCTTGCTTTGATATAAAATTACATAAAATGCGCCAAGAAGAGGGGAATCTACCCCTCTTTCTCACAGATGGTAAAAGAGAATAAAGCATTTGTTTTCAGGAAACTTTTTGCCTCCTGTAATCAGGTAGAATTTGTATGTAACACTAGATATCATGCTAAAAGGACATAAAGCAGAAACTAAAAAAATATAGCTTCCAAATAATAGTTTTTCATGTGCTTGTTCTGTTTTTAATCATTCAGAACCATTGCATCCTGCAACTTTCAGAAGTAAAAATATTTTTACTCCTGTTCTCTGAGATGGGTTAAGAGACACCTCAAACACAGGCAAACAAATACAGAAAACACTACTAGAATACAGAGTAACAAGTTTTGTGTTACATTAATAGTTTTTGTATCAGTATTCATTTACTGCCAAATTGCAAATTCAGGCTGATTCCCAATGCCAGTCTAAAATATACAAGCAGCATCCGTCAGGCTTTACTGCATCTGCTTTTGTTGTGGCAGTATTATATATCTTATTAAAATATGCAATAGGAATACTCAGTGGAAGCCTACAACACAAACTAAAATACCTAGTAAAATACAGCAAATATCTTGATCTTCAGTATAAGGTAATGTTAACAAAGCAAATGCTCTATAACAGCACTGCTGAGAATATTCTAGCATCATATTGCTGTACTCTCTGGAGTCCCATATCACACTGTTACCTCTCAAGAATTTATGCTTATTTAACCTTTCACTAACCTAACTGCGATAAAGCCAGAAAGGATTCTTTTCTCCCCTCTCAGCAAATATCCAAGAAAAATATTTATCTCCTGGTTATCTATTTCAATATTAGAACTGGGTTCAATTCTCCTTTCCTATAGAAATGAAAATGCTCATATTTCTAGTCCCCCTGCTTTTACAGAGATTCTTCCTTTGACTGGCAGTCTGCTTTTGTAACACAGATGAACGATAGCAACAATGAGGGGGTGGATGAAAAGGATCCTTTTTTCTTTTAAGCAGCCATGACTATATATTTTTTTACTTCAGTTTCTGCATTTGATCCTCATCCTCAGTTCTAAACCTCAGTTCTTGCCCCTGACTTTTTTTCCTTTGAATGTGAGCATAGCAGGTCTGATCCTCAGGGTTTCTTGCGCTAAGCACTCCCAAATTCCTCCTGATATTTCTGTGCGCGGATCTTCCTTAGCATACCTTGGTAGCAAGAGTTAGCAGAAAGACTTCTCAATTCTCAAAGCAAGGCAAGACAAGGACATTTTTAATTATTCATTTAGAAGTTAACCTTTTTATATCAAAGAATAAACTAAGTACATATGGCTTTAGGCACTGGAAAGATTTAATGTGCAGCCATTTCTTGGCATCCAGCCCTGTGACCAAAGAGAGGCCATTTTGTAGCATGAATCCATAATCTTTAGTCAGGTGTTTTTTTCTACCAACTTTTTCACACCAGCAGCTATACGCTAGAAGTTCAGAAGAGGATATACAGTTATGACACGGGTTGGTTATGCCACAGTTATAGCTATTACCACCACAGTTATAGTCACCAGGTCCTGGATCAGAGTTTCGGTTCTCTGTCTCGGGCTTGATATAGGCCATCTGGCAAAACAACCTTCTACTCTGCTCTTGGGGAAATATTTTCTTGTCTGCTTGCTGTGACTGGATTCTAAAATAGAGAAGGCTTTCTGTTGGATTTTATTTTTTTTTTCAGGCTCCTTCCTTTAATAAAGAACTGTGGTACTAAACCTTCCAGACTGGTACTTGAAGTACTTAATTTCTTTCGTATGTAATGGGGCTGGCCACCCTCCCCTCTATCTCCTCCAGTCTCCCCTTCTGATGCATTGCTTAGCCAATGTCTGTAAGCCAGCTTCTGCTGATCCCGAACATCAGAGTGACTCCAGACTCAGGCACTGATCAGCTGCAGAGTGCAAGGATCAGGAATGCCTGACAGGAGTGAGAAGTGTGAAGGCTGTACTCCCATAGCTAAGATTGATTGTGTATTTAAATTTGAACTTGTTTTCAGTCCTAACCTCTTCCTAGTGGCTTGGATGTGTTTCTGATTCTCACCATTGACAACCAGAGAGTGTGGAACTTACTGCCAAGTCTGAACAGAGATAGATGATCTACCCATTTCCTCCTCTGTCACTTCTGAAACAACAAAAATGATCAGGCTGCATAGGTACTGTGACATGTCATGAATAGATAGCCCACATCCACACTGTGACATTCAGTGGGCCAGAAAGCAATGTCTCACTGATGGTAGTGCCTGTTCTTTTCTTTTTGTACTGTTTCCTATTGATCGCTGGGCCTCACAATATCTCTTTAGAAGTGGGAGTGATGGGGTGACTGGTGTCTTTTTACAACAGTTTTGACTTTTGATGGAGAGCATCTGTATGCAGAAGCAGGTAAAAGGTAGAGGGTGAGGGGAAGGTAATGATTTGTAGAAGATGTGAATACCCTGCAGGCAGAACAATGCCTAAACGACAGGTGAACCTAAAAGGCTTGATAGATTTCCACAACAGTTGGTTTCTTTATCTTTTGTTGCGCTGAATATTTTTCAGCTGTAAAATGGGGATTTTTTTTTTCCTTTGACCTCTTTTCTATTTTCTTTATAAACAGAATTGTCCCCTGTCCTTGCTTATCCCTTCCTAACATTTCCACAGACCCACAAACCCAACGTAAGTACCTGTGACTATTTCTTTCAAAGAGCACATAGCAAAGAAAAATCACTATTTCTATGAAAATGTTCAGATTTAGATTTGTATTTTTATGTATTTATCCTTTTATACATAAATATCTCCTTCTTTCAAAGTTTGAACAACTACCCTTTAAAAAATAACTTGTCTTGAAATCAAAATCCAACTGAACTGAGCTCTCTTACTATAAAAATCAGGCCTGTGCTTCTGTTGAGCATCTCCTTCTCAATCCCAATCTCAGTAGGTGATTTGAAGACTACTGAATGCTTTGTGGTGCAAGTGTATTAAATAATATTAGGTATTTGTAAATGGCATAATGCAGGTTCCAGTGAACTACACTACAAAGCTCAGGTAATGTCATTAAAATCAGAAGAGTTCTGTTGGTACAGGGCAATTATGTGAAACCTGAATCAGCCCACCCTGTTGTTCACTCATTACAGCGGTGATTTATGAAATACTTCGGTTTGAAACCACATTTTTATTGATATGTGGTTACCATACAAACCCACATTTTATTGACAGTAATTACGAACCTGAATCTCAATGCCAGTTTTACCAAAACTATAGAAAACTTTCCCTTATTTAATTCCCTGTTCCCATACTCTCCCTCATTTAGTCAACAGTAAAGTATCTAGGAATTGTTTATGCTACAAAATTTCAATGCAATGGTAAAATAACTTCGAGTTATTTTGTAATTATTACAAATGGATGCACCACATCCATAAGGTAACACAGGCCACAAGATCCCATGCACTGTCAAAGCAGATATCTGGGACCTTACTATTTCTCCATGAGGACCACTGTTTACAGTAGCTGGACAGGAAGATGTTATGAGACTATTATAGTGCTACACATTGCTATATATACCCCAGACTTTATTAGAAAACACCCCAGTTAAAGTTTATCACTGCCTATGCATGTAACTGAGAGCTTTTCTGCCACTGAAAAGTGAACTGAGAGTATTTTCAGTTGTTTCAATTATCTTTTGCTTTGTATGTCAGTTTGAACAAACTCGCATTATGTGAAACTTGAGTTCAAAGACCCAAGTTCCGGATATGATAAATAAACGTGGGTTTTATTGTCCCAGAAAGGCCACCTAATAAAGCAAGGCCCAAGTAAGTTTGATGGACCTTAATTTGTTAGGCTGGGCCTCATGACCTGACACAGTGAACTTATTGCTTGCTACATAATTGCAGCTAGAAAATGGTTTCTAAAAGTTGATAGACATTAGAAGGGATTTATATCTACTTTTACTTACTTTGACATCTTAGAATTGTGATGTGAGGAGGCTGCCAAGATTTTGTAGTGTAATTAAATGACAAGCAAACTTTAAAGGGATTTAGAGTTAGGCTGTAAGTTGAAAACCAGGCTCCTGTCTGGACTTAGATTCGATTTCAATGGAACGCTTTCCTGTTTTCCTGCCCTTAAGCTTTGGCTTCTTGAGGAACAGATGCTGAAAAAAGTTACAAAACTGAGGTCCTGCAGCAAAGCACACTCGCAAGGAAATGTTTTTCATAAGGTTCTGGAATTCTCCTTGGCATCTCTCTTTCTGCATGGACTTTCCATATTTCTCACTTTCTTCTGTCTGTTCCCAATCCTCCATTTTAATAATAGTGCTATAGCTTCTTTCTTATAGCTTGAGGGGTTTTTAGTTCCCAGACTTTGTCTCTTGCACGCACAATTCTTCCTTTCAGGGTTTTGTTCCTCTTTTTTTTTTTTCTTTTTGACTCTTTCTGTGAGATTTCAGCCACTTTCCAATTGGTTTGGTTTGGGTTTTTTTTCCCCGCTGCTTTTCATTTTCTCAACTGACATGTATCTTTTTTCTTAGTCCTTTAAGTTAGCTCACCTGGAGCTCTTCATATCATTCCAGGGCTGTTCCCAATACCCATGCTAGCTTATTTTACAATACTTTAGCTATTTCTATACACAACAGTGCAATCTGTTACATAGGTGCTATGTGCCTAACCTACTTAGTCCAGATATCAATTACCATCCATTGGTCCAAACAACAGATGAGCAGCCATGTATGAAGAGTTTTTGGCAGGCCCCTCAAGTTCACGTTTTCATTGCAGTTGATACATGAATTAGTTATATCAATTTAAATACAGTCCATAAGTTAGATCAGCTACAGGCATATTCATGACTGCAGTATCACAAGTTTTCATTCCAGACATGCCCCAACGTGCTCTTATCATGTTTGCCTCTTTCCTTTAGCGCGTTTAACCTCATGTTTCACTAGCAATGTGTGGGTTTTAAGAAAGTACACAGAATTAAGCAGTTTCCTAGAGGATCTGTAGTGCCAGCAATAGCTTTTTCATTGAGAACTGCCCCTCCAGTACTTATGGTCTCCATTCTTTCCACTTTTCACTTCTTTCAACTGTGTGCAACAAGTATATGAGTACATATTATTAAAGAATTTAATACTTTTAACAAATTGACAAACAAAAGCTTTTCACTCTAGTGAGTTTAAAATCTCCATGAAGCTTTGCATGAAAATATGGGGTATTTAAATCAGGCTATTGACCAGAAGATGTATAAGTAACACTGGAGACAATGGTAAAACTCTGCTTAACGCCAGTGGAGCCCAAATTCTATGTGAGGAAAGCTGCAGTGCCATTCTCGGGCTAGTCAGAATTCCCACAGGATGAAGACAAAAGGAAACAAAAGGCTTTTAAAGAAACATTAGAGCCCAGAATGTTGAAAATTCAACACCTCTTCTCCTCAACAGCAAAATATTAAGCGTACATATGCCTACTTCCAGAAGTGCCCCTGAGGCACGTGCCAACTGTTTTCTTATGACAGGGGTAACTGAGACTTTTACTGGCAGATCAATTCCACCTTTAATCTTAGATACTCTTCTTCAACAAGGCATGGCTTACAAAGATTTGGCTTTGAGTCAAGCAAGCTAATTCCTAATTTAAATGCAACGAGTAATAGACATATAAGTAAACAGAAAAGAAAGACAACTTATTACAAAAGAAAGTTTGGCCTCCACTGGTAAAATAAAGTATTTTGCAGCTGTTGTTCTCAAAGTTGGAAAAAGCAGCCTCTCCTTTACATTATACCACAAGATTGAATGATAAAAAATACATCAAGCACCCTGAATGCCACTAATAAGCAAAGCAATGTAAAGTTCACATGGGACACAGCAGAGGACTGGCACAGTGCCTATTGAACTCTGGGCTACAGTACTGCGGATCTGCTTCAAAGAAACCATGCTCAGCACATACTATGAATCTGTCCCTTTAGCTTTTTAACCTGCCTTGAGAGCTAAGCTCTGACAGAGTCACAACTATAATTGGGTGAGGGAACTCAAGTCCAACCTGTCTGTCCCCAGATTCAATTACAGGACTGTTTCAAACTTCTCTGGTGAATGAGGGTTAACTGTATCCCCATAATGTGTCCTGGATATGGGGAAATGGATCAGTCCTGCATACTGTGTGGTTCTTAAGCCATGTTGTAACCGTACCTTGAAGATGGGAACCTGAAATCCTTTACAGCTGCAGTGCAGGACTGACAAAAATCAACATAAAATAGATGTATTCAAAGGGAAGGGTATTTCTTTTCCCAAGAAAGCTCAAACTTTATCTACTTATGTTTAGGTTAGCCTGCTTTGAACTGCTCCTTCATACCTTAAAAGTCACTACAAAAATTGCTTGCTTTCTACTTCCCACCATATAGTAAACTAATCAGAGACTGGAGGAACTTCATCTTTATTTATTAGGCTCTTCTGATTTAAAGAGATTGTGAGTTCCATCACACATCTGGTGGCTGAAAGCCTACCAAGGAGACAAGGAGCACTAACAGCCTGATGCTGTTCCCTCCAGCACATCTGTCAGATAACAGCTGGGGACTGAAGTGATCAGTGTAGGGGCACTAGTAGCCTCTGCCAAAATAGCTCCTGCCAAACTCGGGATGCAGAGTCTTGTCACATGTTTATGGGCTATTTCCTAGTGTTCCCTGAGGCAGCAATTGAGACTTTGACTGGGAATGTAAGGGCAATCATTGAGTTGTGCAAAACATCACACCTCTAGGAAGGAAGGAGATTGATTGATTTGCAGGTTTTTAGGATAATGGCTGTGAGAGACTGAAAGACCTTTCTCACAGAACACCAGGGGACAGAAACATGTCTCATTATATCCTTTATGGATGCATTAAATGGAACTCATACCTTACAGACCATCAGTATAAATACCTAGTCATCAATGGTGAACTTCCCTCTCTGAGTCCTTTTTCCTTGTTTTACAGTAAGTTTGTCATACATTTCCTGCAATGGAAAAATAAAAAAATACAAAGCTTCTCTAACAAAGTGGATGTTTTTTTTTGCTTGCTGGTTTGTTATAGCCCTAATAAACTGTTAGGTACAGAAGATGACAAAAACCAAACCAAAGAGCATTTCTCACAAATTAAACCATCTTACATCATACTTGATTAAAGATTCAGGTGTATTTTAAGCAAATAGCAATCAGCTTTCCTGAGCACAGCCTCTGGCTTCAGTTTCAGGAAAAGGAAGGGTACAGCAGCATCCTCTACTAGGGTCAACTCTTGAAATGTTTCAATTTAAAAAGGCAGCCATCTCTCCTGAGGCCAGATATCTGTTCTACGCAAAGTACATTTTCTCCTTTCTCCAGATAAGGGGTAGAAAGACCGTGCTGAGCATCTGATTTCTACCTTCAAGACTTCAGAAACATTCAAGATCTTCTTACAGTAACCAACAGGATAGCATGACTTAAAGCCAAACTGTTGCAAAGAGAACTTGACAGCTCTTGTACAATACAGTGAAAGCTTTTCTTTCACACGATTTTCTGGGGAGCAGCAAAGTATCAGGCTTCAACTTCCCTTTCTTGATATTAAGCAAATACTGCTTCCCCACTAGGTGTTTACTCACTGTAAGCAATGGTCTGTCAATGTAAGAAAAGAAGAAAGGTACACAGAGCACTTTCCACTGACTTTTTGCTGTATGAGAGGTTCAGCTTGATCACTTGTATAGTATACTAGTTGTATCAGTAAACTGATCCTATTAGAAAGTATGAGTTTTCATAGTTTTTTCATAGTTGCAAGTGAGAAACTCAGTGCTGGTAATCACGACAAAATAGACCTACAAAAAAGTTCATTAAGAAATCTGTCTTAGTAAACCAAAATTTGCCAAGAACATCAATCCTCAGGGTGACCTTAATTAGGGCTGTATTGATCTCCAGGGGGGAAATGATTTTAGGTGACAGACTGTATTGAAAATCATGCTGTTTTCAATTCCTTATGTAGTCAGTCTTTTCCTCTTCTTCTAGAGGAAGAGGCTGCAACATCTTGAAATGCACAGAAAAGGGCAAGAAAATTAATCTTGCTGTTCTCAGGGTATCACACGATCTTGGAATATTTGCACAGAAACTAAATTTGTCCCAGTCTGGACTAAATCATCTCTCTCACTGGCACGTTGTTCTCTGGTCTTACCTCTGGAGCATCCTAGAGAACAAAGCAAGATTCTAACAGTTGTCATGACAAGTGATATTAAATATATGTGGTATGCTCCACATATATCCTCCTACCTACACTGCCTGGGGAATTGAAATCTTAGCTCAAGTAAATGGCAGTTTAGCTGAAGACAATGACATCTGGTTTTCAATTCAGGCTATTACCATGGACTCACATAAAGGGAGAAATATGCTCAACCGCTGACAGGGCTTGCTCCATTACTACATACTATGTTGATGCTTCCCATCCTTACAGAGGCAGTGGTGACTGCTGCCACAAGCATCGTGCAACACTCTTGTAACTTAAAAAGAAAAGACCATACAATCTGGGCAAAACAAAACAAGTCAAATAGATTGCACTAGGAGAGGTTCAAGTACTGTCTCATTTTCCCACTACCCTTTCAATCATCAATTTATTCAGTTTTCTGTAAGCCTGGTAGATGGAGGGTCACAGCTAATTGGGCCTGAAATCATTTTTTTCTGCAACTGACTGAGAGTGCAAACCTGGGAACACAAACCTGAAAGCCAGACTGAAGGCCATTTAGAAATGTGGCCCCATGGTGTTAGTTGTTCTGCTGGCTGCCTTTCAGGGTAATTTGAAACTGATCTGCTCTTCAGCAGTATAATGGAGCAATTTTCTACCTGGTTATGAAAAACAGAACAAGTAAACAGCAGTGCCTAAGAGGAGTTACAAAGCCCTGAGTACTCAAGGTCACCATTTGGGAAAACGGCCTAGATCAGCTCCAACAGATGTATAAGAACCCATGGCACAAAAGCATGTAAGCTTTTGTGTGCTGATGGCAGGGGATGAGCAACACAGATGAGCAGGCTGAAGCCTCTAATGCACCATCCAAGTACATATGTGCAGAGCACAGGGGATGTTTTGCAGCCACCTTCCCTCAGCCTAACTGAGAAATATATAACTGTGACAATAAACCCCAGGATATGCCAAAGCTTTAAGGTGTCCAGACAGGCCCAAAATATTGAGCGGGTCCTTTCTATCTGATTTAAGAAATTAGCATTGTTTTCTTAATCCTCAGTTCTTTTGAGGCATTTGCAAAATCAAAACTGAACAGTGAAAGACACAAACAGAAAGATGGTCTTGTTCATATTGATTTGTGCCATCACAGCACCCATACAATACTGTGTGCACTGGGGAGAGACCTTAATTAGTCCCTAAAACACTCTCAACAAATTCTGTGCATTGTTAAGCATTTATCCCTCCCCATTCCTGCCCTGAGAAAACTACATTTAGTAGAAGGTAAAGCAAACTCTGAACTTGTACTGCAGTTTACACAGCACTTTTACATACCTCAAAGTGACAGGTGCTATAGGTGTATCACATTATCTCTTTCAACTCTGCTCCTCAAGTATTCAGAAGAATAAGGTATTTATGGTTCAGACACTAAAACAGCCTCTTACGCTTTACTCTGATGTAGGGAGCCCATTATACCATGGTATAGTATTAGGCCATCATCTCCCAATATGTAATAGCAAACACAAACTTTACCAGCCAGCAGAATAGTTAATATGGATGCATAACAGGAGAAGCATTTATTGGTAGAAAACATGAATGGATAGTGAATGGAGAAATCCCCCGATATCACAATTGTACCACAGGAGAAAACTTCACAAAAAATTCTTACTATACCTTTAAAAAGTGCATGACATTACTGAGGTACTCACTTTAAACAGAAATAATGGTCTCCCTCACAACTACATTTTATATGTAATTTTTTTTTTTTTTAAAAGGAGTGAATTTTCTTTTAATAACAGACAAAAACTCTAATACTGGATGATGGAACAGAAAAGTCAACTGACGTTCTGAAACCCTTTTCCTTACACACACCCCAAATGTTAGCTTCACTCAGATGTGAAAGTGAAGTGTTTACTGGTTATTTTACAGTCAAAGTAGGTCTGAGCAGTAGGTAGCAAATTTTACAAATTACTACTGGACTCATTTCACAATGACTACATTTAAATATATACATATAAAAAACAGTTATTGTAAAAATACTCTTCCTTTACCTTCCTGGTGTATTAAAAAGTAAAAAGCACATTGTAAGCAAGGTTAGAGAACAAAAGCAGTACGTACATTAATGTCATCTTCCATTACATTTAGTTAAACTTCACAAAAATTTCACAATATGCAAAAGACGATAAAGCTCCAGCAATGACTATATAAGTTGTTATATTATATAAAAGAATTTTTATCTAGCTGGTGTTTATAGGGAAGAAAATAACTAAACAACACAAATATTTACTTCTTCATATCAATTTCTATATCATGAAATGAAATTATCAAAACAATCAGACAAAGCTCTTCCAATAAATGCATGTAGCATATGAGGATGTTATTAGTTCATGTATTCATTTGGACCCCCTGGGTAATTCAAAAACCATTTTACCTACTTTTGTCTATCAGACAACTTTCAGGAAAGCTAGGAACAATTTAGTCTTCAACTGCTGAAGTTATTAGCCTGGTTTGCAAAATATGTGTATCTGGTTTTAAGGCAAGTCTCTCTGCAGACATGCTGACAGCATTTTATTGCAGGGATCATGTAGTGGGAATACAAGAAGAGAGCAAAGCTTACCATTGCCAAAAGACTACTCCAGGAGCTGTGCACACTGGTGGAGCATGTGAATCATAAAGGTGATGCATGGAATAATGGGCTGCTGAGTTTGCTGAGATATTTCATACGAAATCACATCTAAAGCCTGTGAACACCCCTAAAGAAAAAAAAAAAACAAACAAACAAATTATTTTACGTAGCAACATTGCCCAACAATGCTGCAGTCAATATTTCTTGTGGTAATTCTGCTATGCTCTTGCAGTGGAAGTTGTTTGTCTTTCCATTTTGTCAAAATGTCTCTCAAGATCTAGGTTGATACCGAGATCCACGAAGGATCTCTATAGGTCAGGATGGATCTCTGCTTACTCCCTGTAGCCACGCTTTGATGTGCACTCCCAACCACGTATCTCCTGTAAAGTTCTTAAAATATGTACTCAGAAAAGGAAACATCAGGGGTCTTATGCTGGAAGCAGTTTCCATATGAAGCTAAGTGACTTAACTACCAGCGGCAACCCTTACACATAGATTTGAATAAAACCATCACAGAACCTTTGCTTTAAATGGCACTGCGTCCTGAGTTTCTTTTCAGAAACTGAAACGCAAGTACATGTCCTGAATCCAGGACATAAGTATATGCATGAAAATACAACAGTTTTTAAGTAGTAGGTACAGAATAGATAACACACAGTAAAGACTTCACTTATAAAGAATGCTGCAGAATTATTGGTTAGGATTGTATTAAATTCTCCTTTGCAAGAAAGGCAATCATCTTAAATAAGCCAACAAGAAATTATAAACAAAGGAAAATAAATGTAATATTGTAAAACAAGCAAGATTTTATGCATCGCCTTCTTGCATATCAGTACCTTCTGAGCCTCAGAGTCCTATCAACTTAGTGATAAAAACAAGATTTTTGCTTCAGTTAGCACTGCAAAGAGCTCCCAGAGCGGGATGAATTCCGCTGTGATGAATAGCGGCTTCTTTATTACTGGTAGTAATGTAAAAGGCACAAAAAGCAGTCTGACTCCTAGATCCCAAGAGCAGTTGGGAGTGCAAACAACTAAAAGAAATCATCCTCCAGCTTGTAAACTGCACAAATTTGATAAGGAAGTCATTAACAGCGAATGACGAGGGCTCTTTACACTGACATTGTTATGAAGTCACTTCAGAAGCAGAATTTAAGGTCAAAAAGTACTCCATGTCCTCCTGCAGGAGAGGCAAAATGCCATGTTTCAGGAAACCTGGTGCAAACTTCCTTTACTCTGAAGCTTCATGATTTCCCTTCTAGTTTCCAGGAGGTATTTCTTTTCTACAGGGCATTTTATTCCTATGTGTGTGTCCACCTTTTCCTGCTGTTCCATTTTCCCGCTATGGTCTTGGCTCTTGTTTTCCGATATATACCTTATAGGCAATACATACGTGTGTGTGTATATATATGTACATACAATTTACTTATTTTCACTCTTATTTTCCTCAGTGTCTTCATATTTTACATGTCGCTTTTGTGCTTCCTCTCCTGCTTGACTGTACCTAAGGGTGCAATGTACAGTGTCTTCAAGATTCAGGAATTTGGATACGTTTATGAAGTACAAAAATCAGCAGAGGATAGACAGAATGATAGAGGATCAAGGTTTATCTCGACAGCAATGATTTGCGCTACAAGGAGCACCGAATGGGCCTGGCAAACAGTATTGTATCCTGTACCATAGTTAGGTTCTTCACCAATTTGAAAATCCACTGGAAAATGTTTAGGGATCAAGTGGAAAACCCAGTTTCAGAGCAAGATGAGAGTTAAGCAAATTTGTAACTGCTCTGCTGCCTTGAGACAGCTACTGATTATTTGGTCTTTTAAGGAAGGATTTTTGCCTTCAGTCAGGAAGGACACCATTCATTAACCATCCCATTTTGCTCTGTTGTGACAAATCAGTTTAAACGATTTCCAAAAACTTCTGTAAGTACCTCAGCAAAGAGCCTCATTACTAGCTGCCTACATAACAAATATTCTCATCATACCATTTCCCTCCTGACATAAATGAATACTAGCAATTAAACGTAAGCCCTCATTTTATTTAGGCTGAATCATCTAAATTTGATTAACCTCGAAGAGAGGCAAAATCTTATCTAAAAAAGGGATGGTAAAACAATAGCAGAAGGAGGAATGGAAGGTGCAACAAGTTCTTTGGGTTCCTGCAGCATATATAGGGTAGTCAGGGGGGAACTGAACCTTAAAAAAATAGAGCCACAGCAAGGGAATCAGGCGTAGCTCCCAGGAGAAAAGTACATCATGCAAGCAGCAAAGGAGATGTAATGGTCCATGGGTAAGTGATCCAAGCCTGTTAACATGGCAAGAAGCAAGACAGTTCTGACTATAGAGGCTGGATGCTGTAGAAACCAGTTCAAATCCAACCCACCACCATCCCAAATTGGAGATGAAGTCCCTGAGGTAACATTGCCTGACATTGTCATTCCCAGCCAGTGTACCATTCCCAGAACTCCTTTCTCAACTCACCGGAAGATACCATACACACCTTGGGCTTCCCAGCCTCAAGAATACCTGCGTATGTGCCTCAGAGGATCAGGATGTCTGCCATTTCTGAGGTAGATGACAGCCACTATACATGGCAGACCCCTGACAGGGAAGTGTGATGCACCTCCATGCAGTCTCATTGAAGAATAGAACATATTTCAAGGGACTTCCGATAAAAAAAATCCTCAGTATTTATATTTGCTGTTTTTTCTCCTTAATCTTTTGGGCCATATGTGCAAAATCAGATACACAGCTAAAGACACAGTTACTGGGATTTCCATAACTAACTACAAAGGATACTCATACACATGAAAAGAGGCACCGAATTTGCATGCAGTATTATGTTGACCTGTAATTTTGATTAAAGACCATTTAAAAACTCCCTCATATCAAAGCACACTGCTAGAAGTCTGAAAGCAAGTCTCCAGCATTAACGTTTTGTCATTTATTGGTAACTTTGTGCTATGCTGAGCACGTTACTCAGAGGTACACTGAGCACTCCCAGGGCTGCGTCACTGAGCACAATCAGCTAGATTGATACGACAGAAGAATCAGGGCTCTTGCCACATCATCTGGCAAAAAAAGCAAAAGCCACCAAACTAATTGTGATACACTAAAAGAGAAATGTTTCCATACTGTCCACTGCGTCCTTTAACGTAGCAGAATCATAGAATGCCAAACTCGGATATTCACAATGCTTCATTATGCTTATGAATTTCTCTTGACTGGATTACTACTTGGTTCATAGAAATATGTAACACACAAATTCCAGTAACACATACATTTTCATAGGAGGAATCATAGTTGCACCTGATTCTACTGGAAATTAAAAATCAGAAGTATTCTGCATCTCACATGCCAGTCAGGACATTCACACCGTGTGTTATTTATACAGCTATAATCAATTTATCTGCATTTCAGTTTTGAATTCTGAATTAGATTAGCATATCTCAATTCTATGTGTCTTAAAGAGAGTTTTCTGTGTAGAAATTCCCAACTGCACTTCCCCCAGCAGGCATATTAATTACATACATAGGAAATATTACACAAAATTCAACTTTAGAATCCTAAAGTCAATATTCTATTTTGTTTTCCTCCTGGCCCAATAACATGCCTTTAATATTATGGTTAGCCCTTCTGCAGGTGCAGAGTTGAAGGGAAGGAGAGAATCAAGATTGCTTCACCCCTATTTGACCAGCTGAGCAGATGGGGCCTGCACTGAGGTTTTTGCCTCACCTCTTACCAGAAGCTGGTCACCAGTACAGAGGCTGGAATAAACCCAGTCTTCTGCCAACTCCTCAGCACAGTCAGAGAGATGATTGCCTGCCCATGATGCTGTGGAACAGTTGTCCTCTGTCTTGGTCCTACTGTATTGTCCATGGGAACACGCTGATGATGCCTAAACACTTGGTCTGTCCTTTCTGCCATCATTGTAAATGAGCATCACAGCAACAGGCAAGTGAATGATCCTTTGCCTCTACAGGAAAATGTTTCTGATAGTTGTGACAGCTGCACTAAAGTTGGAGCCAGTCACAACACTTTGGTGAATGCCAATGTACCCAAAAATGTGACTTCAGCTGACCTAACAAAAATACCGATTTTCTGTCAACTGCATTGAAAGTCTTGGCTTTAGATTTTTTTCACCATGGTCAGATTCCCAAACAAGTGAAGAGAAGTAGAGGCAGGATTCTGCTGTCATCCCAGCTGCAGGGCTGGGGGCACTGTGCCAGGGTACACAACACGCATCCCCAGTGCCTCCTCAGGGGTGGGGAGGATGTTCAAATAATGCTGTAACCATTTGGCTTTTTGTACAAATGCTGGAGATTAAATGCTTCAAGCAAGCAAAGTTAAACTTTCAATTCAATGTGAAAAATAATAAATATTATTTTTCTTCATTTGGAAAAAAATGCACTTTGGTTCCCCCTTATTTACTTCCCTTTTTCAGGCTGTAGGAATAGCAGAGTCAAAAATCAAGAAGCTACACATTTGCTCTGAAAATACCTTTGACAGGTAATTGGTGTGTAACTCTAATGCAATGAGCAACAGTAGCAGATTGCAGCTTATCAGCATTCAAAAAGGGATTTCTGGAAGTACAACGGACCACAAGCCATCACTGGCACAATTCCCATTTAACTTGCTCCTGGACCTCCTTCTGAAATTTTTTTAGTATTTTGTAACCAAAGTAACAGAGGTTGTTCTCCAGGATCCCTCAGTCGCAAGAGCTCCAAGATAACCCCTTGCTTATTATTTAGTCAGACAAGTATGTTCTCATTTAAGATTTGCAACAGCCCACAGGATAAATGTTTCCATTAATATTATTATTTCATTTTCAAGCATCTTTGGTCGGTATCAGAGAAGGCCTTTTTGGTTAATTTAAGCATACACAACCCTAAAATATTTGCACATCTGAAACCCCTCCTTTTGCTGCTATCAGGAAAGAAAGAAATCAAAAGGAAGAAAGAAAACCACACTCTGATTTTCAAAAAAGTCTCTGACCATAAGTCAACTAGACAGTATATCCGCATCGTGTTTACTTTTCACAGAAACCACTGTCTCATTACTAGCCTTCAAATGTACAATGAGTGAAGGCTAGCTGTGAGCCTGAACTGCAAAATCACACCAGCACTAATGCCTTCAACTTTAAAGTTTAGTTATTTTCAACAAACTTTTTGGCAATCTCACTAAACTTGCTAGCATGTGTGTGCTGCTGCTTTCCATCTGCCTCCAGAAACCAGGCTTGGTTGGAAAGGTGCTAAGTAAAAGCTATACAACAAATCAAGGATTGGAACAGGGGGGCTTTAGAGATATCTTCTTTCCTTAACAAACTTCAGTATCAGCTGAATGTGACTCTCTGTATCCTTGTCACATGGCTGTCTGTATTTAGAATTTGAGAACGAAAATTGCAGAAGACACATGCTTTGACAGACTGTTGAGTTTAAACTTAATTCTTTACCTCCAGATTTTTCTCACCCACACTCCACTTTCTATTCCTACTGCTGCCACCATATATTTGTTTGTCATTCAGGTGTCTGATGTGGGAGCCATCCAGACATACTTCTCTTACCTAGTGCTTTGTCAATATATTTAATCATTCCAGTCTCCTCAATGTTACAGACCTGTGCACATGTCCTTTGCTGATGAAAGCCACACACGCACCTTTGTAAACTCACAAAAGCCACAGTCTAATCAAGCAATCAGAAAAACTGGCAGAGAACTCAAAAGCAGCAAAGCTGTATTTCACTCATCCCTAGGTTACCAAAAAGCCTAAAGCAACTTCTGTCTGGACCCCAAGCCCAGCAGCAAAACTCAGAGGTAGAAAAATCTTACAAACAAGGAGCTAGAAAGTACTTAAAAAACATAAGGCTGATAATGTGTATGTATTAGATTGCCTCAGTAGGAAAGATCTGAAGGTATTTGATTTATAGAATAAAATTTCTATTTTAAAAGACTGTAGTAGATTTTTTCCTTCTATCAGATTTTATAAATAATGTGATTGCTTTATCAGATTGAGTAATAAACAGAAATACATTTTTAAATATAAATATATATATAAACCTTAGCAATAAGTCTGGTTTTATGATCAGTTTAAGATTCTATAATTTGTATTCACTAGGCAGAATGGTGATTAAAATTATACTATACAGAGGATCCATCATGCAAGGAATCACTTGGACATGTTTGCAGAAGAAATGAATATATCAAAGGCATGGTTAATACTTTCAGGAGGATCAGAATCACCCTCCAAGGAATGCAGTTGCAGGAGTATGGTTTGTTTGGTGTAGTTACAGCATAACAAAGTCTGTTTAATCACCTACCTGATATTTTCATATGCATATGGGAATCCTGCAGTGGTTTTCAGCAGGAGGCAATCAGTCAACAAATCCCAACTGCCAAGAATTTACATGATTATTTCTTTGTAGACATGCATTTTTTATTTTATCTTAGTAGCTTAAGAGTTGAATCATGACCATCTTATTCATGTGGAGCAATAATTCACTCTTCAAGCAGACCCCCAGAAGCCAGGACAACTGCTCTGAAAGTAAGACACTCTACTACACTTTATGTAAGGAATTTCAAAGCTGGTGCAACAATTTGGTAAATATTTTAGGAACATAATCCTGGGCAGGTGTGAGTAAACAGAGTCCCACTAATTCAGTTGACTTCAACAGAACTATTTCAACTTACATCAGCTGTGAAGCTAATTGAGAGTATTTACCTAAGTGTGTGTAGCAATAGAAGAAAAAGCCTTTAGCAATGTCCTAAAGAGAAAGCATGTGGTTTACATTTAACCCATCATCCTATGGTATTAAGCATACAAGAAGATCACTGCACCAGTCCAAGTCCAAAGAAATATTATGATTTGCCAATGTCCAATAACAACTTGTGTCAGATAAGATGTGAAACTCATGAAGCTGACTTTCTAACGTTCTTGTCTTCCAGTAGCACAGTGTTGTCAAAAGCATTCAAAAAATATTGATTTTTGCGCTCATAATAAAAGGAAAGAATGATGAAACTGCAATAAAAGTACAAACGCACAGTATGTGTCCCTTATCGGGTTACGTCATAGAAAGGTTTGTCTGATAGAAAGGAACAAAGAAGTATTTAAGATTTATATTTTCTTTTGAAGTCTCTTTTTTTCTTGAGGTTCGTCTTATAATCAGAAAATAAAACCTGACCAGAAGTTCATGGCTCAATGCAGATGCTGAGAAACTGTTTTCTTTCACTACACACACACACACACACACACACACAGAGTAGATTACAAAAGCATTTTCAGTGCCGCGATACATTTTGGAATTGTGAAGTAGAAAGGTTTTATTTTCCCAGTTAATAATACCTTATTTACAAGATCTGCAGCTTTCTCCCACTAACTGGCAGTGTATAGACAATGCCACACACAGTGGTGAACAGTAGTCTGTTATTTTAGGTTTTGCTTCATTATCATAATGGAATATTATGCTATTATATGTCATCTGGCAGGCAATTAATATTTTTGTCAGCCATGCATGATGCTTACTTCTTTTTTTTAGCATTAAAATAGGACTTAATTAACTCATTTTTATTGAAATTTGACTTTACTGCACATAGCCACTGTTACTGCTGTAAACATGTAAATCATTGTGAAAGCATTTATTTTTGTTATGGAGTATATAACTCACTTTATATTCCAGAATGCCTGCTGATTTAGTCTTTGAGCTGAATATGAAAATTTAACTTTATAGTCTGTCCTGCGCTCAGCAACAGCAGTCATTTTTCTCCTTAGTAGCTGGTGCAGTGCTGTGTTTTTGACTTTCGGCCTGGGAACAGCGCTGATAACAC
>WYDI02038318.1:0-47798 GCA_009867235.2 Psittacus erithacus | reverse complement strand
GGGGAAGGACAGGTTGTGGGGGGAAAACAAGCAGGCTACATGCTTTTCTAATTTACGACTAAGCTTAAACCACGACATCCTTTCTGGTACACAAAAAAAAGGGGATTTCCTAGAAATTAGTTAAATGCAAATCTCTTGTACTATTCTAGGTGAGATTGTCTAATGAGCAATTTTTACATAAATGGTGCTGCTGCTGCTGCCTTTCTAAGAAGTGTCAAATCCTGCGAGATATTTTTGTGTCTAAAAATGCTGCTGATTGAGATCTATTGGACAAAATCTACATGACTTGAAAAACCATAGGAAACATGGGAAGCACAGTGTTTTCATTGACTAGATGAAAAACAAATTTTTGTTCAGCTACTATTTAGACATGTAGGGAAATCAAGCATATTTTCAAAATCATTAAAAACGATAGTGCAAGACTGTAGGTTTAGCACTTGAAAAAAATCCTTTTTCTAACTGGTATGCACTGCAGAAGATTCTTTTCTCCCCTAAAGAGACAGAAAACATGCCCAGGAATGTTTTGATAAAAAGTCCCTATTGTGGAAAAAGCAAAGCACAAGAATCTGGGCTGAAAGAATACTGTATGGTGTGGTGGATTTATTAAAGAGGAAATCCATGCTAATCTGACTAATTTGTCCCCTTGATTTATATTATCAAAATTTCTCAGGCATTCTCTGTACCACACAGAACCCTGAAGTAACTCCCAAAGTGCTTTTGTAGTTGGCTCAGAAAAGAGGCACAGCCACCTTTATTGCTACTCAACACAAGTAAGACTTGGAAAGAGTAAAAAAAGCAGATAAATCAAATACTTAGCCAGAGAAGAAGCAATGAAAGCAAAGGAAAAGAATCCAATTATTTTATGTTTGTACTGCTGAATGGTTTTTCTGTCAAGGACTGTGGAGAAGAAACCCTTCCATCTTCCCTCTGCCTTTTTAACTTGTCTCTGTTCTATAAAGCTTTGAGCAGACAGTATCATATGCCTAGCCTGGGCTTCTGCCAACACTAATTAACCTCCTCTTACAAATATCAACAACTTGCAGCATAGTCTTTGTCTGCATATGATTTAAAACAAGAACAACAAAAAACCAAACCCAAACCTTATGCAGTCATCTCCCAGTTGGCAATTATTTGGTTCTTTCTCCTGAAAATAATCATCCAGCTTGAGAAAAAGGACCTCTCCCTCTGCCTCTCAAATGTTTCAGCATTAGTTGTAAACTTGAAATCCCAGCTGCATAGGTAGTTGAAAGAGCAGGAGTACTACAGCCCTCAGGATTTCTGTGGCTGATGAACTTTTGGATCCTGCGAGATGCTGAGCACTCAGCACCCCACCAAATCCCCAAAGGGCACAGAGGATGCTCAACATCTCTTGGTTAGGACTCTGATTACTCCCATATCTCCTCTTTGGACCATCAATGTACATTAGGGCAGGCAAAGCATACTGACATGCATCCCTTCCATGCAAAGGTTTTCCTCTTCAGGTTTGCAGCAGTGCAATATTTAGGAGTTAATGTACAAAAGCAGTAGTCGCCCAAGAATATGGCTGGGATCAAGATTAGGACAATTTGGTTCAGAGCACTTTAGCTGAAGGGTGCAACAAGTTTTAGGCAAGGCACGTGAGCAGCCCATAGCAGGCAGCACCAGGGTCTGTAGGCAGAGCTGGCCGCACTAGAAACCAAGGTCTGTCTATACCAACTATATTGCCAGTGCTGCTGGAAACCCTGAGGAAAGAGCTACTTGCTAAATCTGGACAACACAGACCTTTTCTTCTGCACGTAGCTCCTGTTTTGTTAACCCACTGTTAAAGCCTCTGAAAGGCTTGACTGACTTTTTTGAGTGTCGCTGAAAATGACCAAATGAGGGTTCAGAACACTGGTCTTGAACCAGTGTTAAAGATAGATAGTAAGGCACTCCTTTCCTTTAAAAAATACTGCTCATTAATATGCAGCTGCCTTAAGGGATATCTTATTTTAATGATCTCTGGGAAAAATAAAACACAATTTTAGCTAAATTAACTAAATATTTTCAGAATGATTTCAGAGGCTGTTAGAAATACATTCATTAAAAAAAAAAAAAAAAAAAAAATAAAATACCATATGTACCTCTCTACTCTTAGTTTTTTACCAAACCCTTACTTTCATTGTGTTTTGTATTTCTCAGCCTCCAAGATATGCAGATGTTTCTCAAGCAAGATAGTAAGGAACATAACTGGTACAACTATCTCTGCAGGGCAGTCTCTCCAAAAAGGTTGTTTTAGTTACATACTCACATGTAACTTTCCTTTTATGCATATTTTCCTCAAAATGTTTGTTTTAGTCACACCACACTCTCACCAGAATTTCTTCATGCAGTAACTATGAAGTTAGTCATGGTTGTTAAGATGAATCCAAGTTATGGTTTCATCTGGCTCCCCCTTAATTCAGAGTTTCTGATGTTGGGTAAGTGCGGCTTGGTGGGGTCATCTCATAGTGTGTTAACAAAAGAGATTTGTGTCTGCCACAAATATGTGTGTTTGTCTGTCTGTCTTTGGTGTCAATTTTTTTCTGCAGTAATTTCTCAGACATCTTTAACTTGACAACTGTGTCTTATGCCTCATGTGGTGGAGATTAACACTATCTAGTTTATTAAGGGCTTGCATTTGACACTGGAGACAGGAAAAGCTGATTACTTCAAAATGCAGGATCAGGCCTTATGTTAGCTGCAGCATGAATGTAGCTTGACTGTGTGAGTCAGTAACAAATACAGAAAAATATGGTAGGGCTTATATAAACACCACTGAAAAGAAACAACGTCAACATATATAACATGCTTAGCATTAGACCTCTTCTCCTACCCGAGAGCCACAGTCAAACTCATGCCACAGAGAACATATCTTATAAGTTTTACACAGCTCTATTTCAGTGAAACACTAACTTTATTTCTGGTGATAACTGCGATTGAAAGTGTCATCAAAAAGACTGGCTACATGCCCTACATTAGGTGTTTGCTTAAATACTTTGCTGAACTGGGGAATGAATGACCATGAGACATTCTGTGGAGCATCTGAATCCCGGAATAGCCCTAAATAGATCAACTCAGTTATAGAGACATTTTTTAAATACTGTACAGTATGTAGTGTTAGACTTGACATTTTTATATACGCATTATTTCTGAGATACAGTTGCTGTGGGAGGTGTAATTTAGAATTTTCTAACTCTTGCACATTTAAAAATCTCTGTCACAGCACTACACTAATATGTTTATAGGCATATTTCCTTATTTTTTAATCTGAGAGTTGTACTGTGTATCACTTTTATAGTGGTCCATAAAATGTATCTAATTAGCCCTATCTGTTTTACCCAATTGTTTTGGTTTGTGTGGTGAGGAATGAATTTCACCCTTAAGGATCAGATGCCTAATCAAATTGTTTTATTTAAGTTTTATTAATGATCTTAATTCAATCTGTTTGCATAAAAGTAAGAAACAAAATATATTTGCACATTACAATATTTTTTAGCAAAATATTAGTTTATTTCTCACCAGGATTTCTTTAAATGATTAACCAGGTACTTTCTATCCTTTTACTCTGCATACGGAGGCAATGGAGCTGTTCGGATTGAAAAAAACAAACCAGCCTGCATCCATCATGTCTTAAAATAACCTTCAGACTTATGGCACACTGCATAAATAATTGATGCCGTCAAGGTTTGTGTCAACGTACAACACAGTTAAGGCTCATTTGACTTGAACTAACAGATGAATATGAAGACAAATGGTATTAAATAAAGGTGCATTTTTTCATGCCTGCTGTTGGCATTGCCATTTACTTTCTTATGAGAGAATTTGGATCAATACAGTCAGGGCAGTAAAAGTTTAGCAACAACTTAAAACATTTAAATTTTACCGCAGACAGACTTCTCTTAAGCAGTGCCTCAATAGTAGATGAGAACAGAAGACTGACGGCCCTGAAAAAGTGGTGGTGCCGGCTGACAGTCTTAGCAGCATCATATCTTCTGTGAGCTGCCAGCAGCGTTGGTCCAATGGGCTCGTGGCTCACAAGCCTGCTTTGCATGTTGCCTGCCTTGGCACATGCTTGAGAGAAATTAAAAGCATACAGAGAGCTCTGAGGCTGCAAGAAAATTAGGCTGCCCCAACATCAGCAGAATTCTCAGTTATGATATTTCCACTACGCAGAATGCCAAAATAAGTAGGCAAGATTAATTTTTTTTGCAAGAGATTTGAAGTTAAATTAACAGAACATTGCATTTATGGCAGAGCATGTGTAGCTATAGTACCCTTCCAGCACATAATTTGTCAGCTAACACACATTAGTAGAGCTATATCACATATTTTGTTTTCCAGGCTCCTAAGTCAACATGTGCATTCATTGAACTAGTCCCTTTGTTGCTTACTTGTTGAATCTGTGCCAGTTATCGCTGTAGCTAGGAGAGGTGGTGGTGGTAGGGAACCTAAACTCATTTACATTTCTTTCTGCAAGAACCAGTGAAAGAATAATTAAATCTAAGTAGTGTCCTATTTGCAGGTTAAAAAAATATGAAAAAAAATTACCAAGCCATAAGTCCCTAGGGACTACTAAAACTAGAATTATTCATGTGAGTGTTGGCTCACACTGAGCCCGTTATTTAACACTAAAAATTTGAAGGTGTTAGACAAATTGCTTTCATATTCTAAAAAAATGTTTTATTGTCCACTCATATGGTCTGCGGGTATATATGGGCAGTCCATTACCAATATATCATTACCAATACTTGTATGAATAAACAAGTTTATTTTGCTGGTGGCTCTTCTGTGTGCTTTAGATAAATCACAGGGCATTTCCAGTGATTCCACTGACCTCAGTGGGACTAATTTCTTTAGCTACCTGTAATTTTTCCAACACTTCCAGTAAAGAAACAATAAATCAGCATAAATGGGAACTTGGAGGTACCATTCTACCTTTTCTGGCCTGCAAATAAGTAAAGAAGGAGCTCTGGAGGTATTCCACACTTAGGAGCTTTAGCGGTGTCTGCAATTTGATGTTTATGGGTATTACCTGTTTATCTGTATTTTCACCAGTCACTCTTAGGTTCACTTCATGTACTGTGCATTCCCAGGATTAAACAAATCCAATAGCATACTAGATACTTTCATGGTAAGCTTCATACTCTTTCAATCTTACTTTTTGTTAGCTCAGGTCTATGTGAATGAAGGTTTGTTTGTGTTTATACTGAAAGAAGTTAAGTACACTGAAGATAGGTAGACACTTGTAGAGTGACGTCAATATGCTAACAAATAAATACTTGGTATATTTAGTTACGTTTTAATACTGCCTACTATTCAGCCTTCAGTGGGAGGTGTAGTGTTCCTCAGCCCTGCAGCCACTTCAGAGGCAGGCTCTGGGCACTTCAGACCAAAGAGCAAACCCTCTCATATTGTTCCAATGACCCTCCCCCAAAAAAAATTATCAAAAAGTGCAGAAGGCATTTGAATTCTTAGTGTTATATTTGATGTGTGCCTCTTAATCTGTGAATAACAGATTTGCATCTTTGCCTAACATCCATTTCTTCTAATTGTTAAGCTTCTTCTATCACTTTCTTTTCCTATGTGATGCTGATTACAGCTTTTCTTATCTTCTGTGTCCTTTCCTTCTATTTATCTATTTCTGTATGCGATAATGACTGTAGTGTTTTATACCTGCCTGATATAAGGGGAGTCATGTTTTATAATTAAATGGTTTTTTTTAAAGCTAAAATGTAATCTTGCTAACTACATCATATATTTTTTCACCTATAGTTTGAAAAAGGAGGAGAAGAATGTGTATAATGTATGATATAATTTGGAGCAGAAACTTCAGACTTTTTGTTAACTTTCTGTACATCCTTCACATATAAAATGAAGAAATATCTGAAAAATATTGTGTCTTCTATTATTTTCCTCAGCCACTTTTTCGATTTAAAGTGAAAAAAAAAGAAAAATTAGTCTAACTGATGAAGTGTAAGTCGTACCAAAGGTAAACAACTGAGTCAGAATAAGGAATTCCTGCTGCTTGATTATACAAAATGCAATACAATTAGATTTGGTTTCTTCCTGGTTTAATTTAGTTTATACCCTTAGGAGAGATCCATTCACCATATTTAATTTAGGTGTAATACACTGTAGTAAATATTGTCCAAAAAGGAAAGCTTAATGAGCTGAAGAGATGTATCACAACCTTCCTATTTTTTGTCTTACTTTTTCAAAAGCTTTTCTGTTTCAGTTCCATTCAGATCTTTTAAGGGGAAAATCAGACCTCTGGAAATGTTCTTGGGTTTGCATCCTTAGTAAAAAGTTTGCTTATTCATTGAGGCACGACCCCAGTCCTACTGAAGTCACAAGACCTTTTCAGAGCTGCTTCTTGCCCCACTGGCATTTCTGCCTGGGTTTTTTCTGCTCAGGATAGGGCTGCTGAGTGATCTTGCCCCAAGTGCATGGAGGTCCTGTTGGCTGCCCTCTCCTTCTACCCTAGTCGCTTTGGGTGGCAGCCCTACCTTTGTGCACACTGGCTGCATCTATCACAGCAACCTCCAGCTGATATTTCTCCAAGCCTCAGGGAATAAAGTTACGTCTAGGTTGTGGGACAATGCTACTACTGCTCTGTGTGCCCACAATGGGCAAGGAATAACGGGAAAGTGACCATGGACTTCACTATCTACATGCAAGTAACCTGCTCTGAAAGTCCCACTCCTGACTTTGTCTGTTTGGCACATTGCTATGTGCCATCACAAGCATTCATAACCTCCAAAAATAAGACTCAAAATCTATAAGATTTTGAGTAACAATTATTTTTTCATCTGTCTCTTTGATTTTGCTAAACTACTTGCATCTTGATTTCTTTTCTATATTAACAGGGAATTAGACCATATACATTTTTAAAAAAGATTATGAAATCATTAAATATTGTGGGAATTAAAGAGGAATATATGGCCTGGAATCACTGCCTGAGACATCAGTCCCAGTGACATTAACAACAGAGTTACAACTAATCCAATGTTAGCCAACATTTTTCTCCACATTGATTCTCTTCTCTGTTCTGGACAAACTGCTGCTGGAGAAACTGATGGGAATTTTTCTGGGAATGGATCAGCTACATGACACTCCCATCATGTGCTGTGAGATGAAATTTACCTCAGTAAGCACAGATTAGGTATAAATGCGAGACCTCATATATATATTCCCTGTCAGGTGCAAGAAAGGAAGGAATGAAATATCTGAACTAACTGTTATGCATTTCCAAGCTTGCACTGGTTAATACCGTAAGTTGAATGCAAATATTTAGGAGAGAAAGGAAGAGAAAATCTTCAGGAATACACAAATTTTCTTCCTAGAAACTGAAGAAAATCTTACAGTTTATACCTGCCTAGTGATCTGACCCTTTTTTGCTGCTGCAGTATTGTAGGAACAGCTCTGCATACACCCATGGCTTTCTACTGTACTGATTTGCTTCATAAATATGTAGATTTAGAATAGCTTGATGACTTACAGTGATGTCAATATTATCCTGAATAAAAGTGTAATAGTGTGCACTGCTAGATACTGTTTTTTTTGTGGTCAGAGATCTGATACTTCTGAAAGTCTTTCTTTTAAAATTGCAGAACCTTAAAGTCACAAGGCTGTAAATATTTTTACCTTTTATAACCTTACATGAGGCTAATGACACAAACGCCTTTGTCAAGGGTAGACACCAGCATTACTGTATTGGAGCCAATGACTCGGTCAGTGCCTTATTTGAGATGAAGTGTAGCAACCTGCATTTTCATCACAGATCAGCAGGAAAGGTAGCACATTATACAAACATTATCAATCAAGCAAAGTTTTAGCAGAGGCCAATATGGGCACAAAAGCAGGGTAGAAGAGCCGGTGCAATCCAGGGGCTGTGAAACCTCTGTGACACTGCTCACCCACCATTCAAATGTCCAGCAGCTGCACCAGGGGTGGAGGTGTGCAGGGACAGCATCACTTTGACAAACTGTTAACCAGAGCACTTTATCCATTATCACTAATGGAGCATGCTGCAGAGTTGTTTGTGAGAGACTGAGCAACATGGACAACCGTGCAGAGGACAAAGGTGTTCAGGGGCCACCACCAGCTCAGATCAGTTGATCTGTGACATCCAGGGTCAGGGTCTTGTGGAAATAAAAGCAGAGAGAGCCTAACAATTTCTCAGGACTATGCTGATTCCCTCGGCTTCTTTAGGATTTTGTGTAGCCTTAGTGTAGCTGGCAAGGTAAGTCTTACCATGTGCTGATCAGGTTGCACTGAAACCCAGCCTTTTTGCGGCACACCTGGGTCATGACAGTTCTGAAGGGCATGGACAGTGCAGAAGCTGAAAATAGGTTGTTGGAGAAGGTCTAACCACAATGATAGGTAGGGTGAGGGTTGGTATCCCTGTTCACTTATCAAATCTGCCTGTTAGGATTAACCTGCCCTAACTGGGATTTACTCCAATGCCTGTGTATGTGAACTTGCAATGCACTTTCCTGGGCACTGATGCCAAAGAATGAAAATCACCAAGTATTTGGTGTTTATAATTAGATGTTCCTGAACTTAAGAATTCTTACATGAGTTTACTCAAAATTAAAGCCACCCATTAGCTGAAAATACTGAGAGAACAAACAAATTTATATATAATATTCTCTTTTGTTATGTTTCTCAGAGAAATATTTGGAGAGCAAAAAAGACATACTGTTCTATTTTTCATCTTATTTTTATAAGCAAGTTGGGAATAGTGGTAGCTAATAGGGTAAAAGAGGAATGGACTTCCTAGCCTGGGAGGAAATCCTTTGTATATGGGAGAGATTTTGTAGCAGTTTATCTTCACTTTTGTGATTCTTGCTTCAAATTGTCAGGGCAGGGTTGAAGGTTTTTTTTGTGTGTTTGTGTGGTTTTTTTGTTGTGGTGTGTTTTTTTTTTTTTTTTTTTTTGTTTGTTTGTTTGTTTGTTTTTTTTTGTTTTTGTTTTTGTTTTTTTTTTGAGGGAGGGGATTGGGGTTGTTTTGGTTTTTTTTCTTTTCTTCTTTTTTCCCCATTTAGCTAAAATCTGTAAATCTGGTGGGTTTACTACAAATTTAAGCAAATATGAAGTTACTTTTTAAAACCATAAAATTGCTACAGCTTAAATTTAGAGAGTAGGGGAATTTATAGCAGTTTAAAACTGATTTTTATCTGTATAGTTTGTTATTCTTCCTGTACAGGAGTAGCTATACCAGGTAAAAAACTTCTGCAGTGGCATAAAGTGTCCACAAAAAGACAATAATTCCTTTCTGAAAATGCCAGTATTGTTAAAACAGGTCAGTTTTCTATAACAGACAAAATCTGGATAAGTTATTTAATTTGCAAAAGGTTGCATTTAAAGCAGAAGTGAAACATCCAATGCAAACATTAAAATGTTATAAACAAGGTTATATCTGTGCTGCAGTATCTGGGTAGTACTGCAGATACAGCTGAGCTAGCCAAACTACAGGTCAGTGTAAGCTAATTTATCTTCCACTCAGTGTTGGTTTCTCAGCTGCTGAGGCTTAAAAGGTATCACTACTTAAGTCAGGTGTTGTGAGTCTACATTACATCACAGCTCCTCCTTTTTGAAGCTAGACAAGCACAGTTTTCCTGAAGGGATTTTTCCAATTCCATCACAATTTTGGAAGTCAAAAGTAAAATACTTTTTATCTGCAGGGTGAAAAAGTGGGTTTTATTTTTTGGCTTGGAACATTTATCTTTAAAAAAGTGCCAAATTTCCATTAACAAGCATATGTTATAAGTAAACTGCCTAAGGAAGGTTGTTCTAGAGCATCTTTCCCATATAAGCTGTGAGTAAAAAAGATCCCAAACTAAAACAATAGACTTGAAAAAAAAAACCAAACCCTACAATAGCAAAAGTCTAGTCTTGTTTCCCTGGGTTTTGAAATCTTTTGTTTGGTCCTGGAACAAACAAGACTTATTTGTGACCTGCTCTGGAGACTCGCATTTGGAATATGAAAACAGATGGCTTCAAACCAAAGAACTGCTTTACATGAAATGTGAAAGTAAAGCATATTCTTCTTGCAATCCAGACTGCATTTAGGATTAGTTAGCATTGTTGGAATAAACAAGGAATGCTACATATCTTTGTGGTAAAAAGGAAGTATTTATCTTAGTGCTTCTTGTTTATTGCAGCTGCAGTGCAGTTTAAGCAATTTGAATTTAGATTCTGCAGTTCAGGCCATATCTTCTTGTGCTAAGGGCAAAAGGGAGAATGTGTTTGTCACAAAAATACTGTATTCAAAAAAACTACAGCACAAAAAATGAAGGAATTGTAAATTTGGGAGATGAAGGGATTATCCAAGAATCACAAGATAGATTGTGGCAGAGCTGTGATAAAACCAAGATTTCTCAGTTCTGACTCAGTAATCCCATCTATTGAGTATGCTGCTTCTCAGTGCATAACATGAACATGCAGTACTTTGTAAAGAAGCATGCAGTTAACATTTTGGTGGTTTTGATTTATTCATTCACAATAACTAAATCTGAGAGGCATTTAAATCTGCACAAACAGGACTTTCAAAAGGAATCCTTAGTATGAATCCCCACAGGGTATAGTTAAGTTGTCAGGTCTGTGAGCACAGAAATCCCATTGAACATACTCCTTCCACTAAAGCAAGTTGTGCTGTCTGGCTGGAGTTTCACAATAAACACTCTGCCTGCACTATCTGCAGATGCAAAGGCTGCAACAGGTGAATTTGGAAATGTCTTTCCTGTACTATGCAGTTTTAAACACCAATAAACAAAAAAAAAGCAATAATATGCTTTTCCTAACTACTTCTGAACATGCTGATGCCTAGTGTCAGGGGCTGCAGTGATCACAGATTTAGAAATCAGAAAATGAAACACACAGAATATTTTATGCAGAGCAGGGAACTGCCTTTGCTTAGCAGGGAAAAGGCAAAGTCCCTTGGTATCACACAAGAGTTGTCTATATTTACATTTGCCTCTTCAGGGGCAGCAGGAAGCTCAGCATGTTCATGACACCTGGCAATTTCTGTCTGTGTTGTCTTTAAAGAGCTCAGACCCAGCCTCAGGACAATCTGCCTGCATTATCTGCCCACCCATATGGCACATGGCATTCCTCTTTCCAGAGAAATCTTTATATCCCCATGTCTGCCTTGTGAGGGCCACAGGACAGCTCCTGGACAGATGTGCGCGAGAAAAGCACTCAGCTGTGCTGTGTGAGAATGAGATGCTTCATGCACACTTTCGGGTCTATCCTGATAAGCAGGATTTACCCAAAAATTCCTTTATAGGGGTAGCCAGCAGGGTTGTCGTAGATTTAATCCCCAGCTGTTCCTCTTGTTACATAGCAGGAACCAAATTCAGCTGTAACATCGTGGCTGCTCCAGTGGTGCCTATGGAGTCATGGAGAAGAAAAATGATGGAATGCTTTGAAAGTCTGGCCTCTTTATTTAAGAGCCTCTGTGGAAACTAAACCCCTCTGAAAATAAGTTCCCTGAGTAGATGGAGACTTAACACTGTTTTCCGGTCTTTTGAGATTTATCCATTAGGGTAAGAATACAGTTAGGCACTGGGGAAAATACACCCTGCTGTGGCTGTCGCAGTCTTTTTATAAAGACAACATACTCGTATCTTTGCTTCTCAGAAGAGTCAGAGATAAAGGCAATCACAGCAAACAATATTAAAATTGCCCTTAACTATTTCTTTCCCTGATCAAGTTTTCCAGGGTGGCTACTTCAGATATCTCTCCAGCTTATGAGGTACCTCATTTGAAACCCATAAATATGGCTGGGCTTTCAGAAAGAAAGAAAAATTGCTCAGCACTTTCTTTTGCACAGTTGCAGATTGTTGCAGATTTTTCTGAATGTCTTTGTTAAAGGAGACTTACACAGAACACCTCTTTTGAGAAAGAGGTTTTGATGCTAGTGGCTGTCATCTTGGCTGAAAAAAATAAAAGGTGAGCTTTCCAGCATACATAGGCCAAATTATAGCTATCTAGTAATTTAAATTAATATACTAACTTCACTTGCACACATATTCCTAATTTGCCTTTTAATTTTAATGACTAAAGAAAAAGTTTGTACCATCTGGAAAGTCTTGCTTTATTTTTCCCCATGTTTTCTAAGGTGGCATATACAATTACTTGGCAAATGGTGTGACTAATGCCACCACATCTTGTCAACGATTTGTATACAAAAGATGAACTCTTGTGTTAGTGATAGTTCCTTTGAGGCAGGAGAGAGAGCAGAAGAAACAGTTTTAGCTGAACAAAATGAAAGTGCCTTGTAAATATGTTGCTGAAGCACTTTTTCTAAATGGTGTGTCCATAGAGACTTGTATTAATGATCTGAAATACCAGAGCAGTTTGAAAAATGACTAAAAAGCTGCCACTGTTGTATAGCTTGTGTTACAGCCACTAATAGCTGTCAAACAGAAAGTCAGGGCAGGAGCAAAAGGCTGCCTGGAGAAGAACTGGCAAGAGAAGGGTAACAGACTTGGGGAAGCTCTGAGCTTCACAATGTGAAGTGAAATGTGGGCTAGTAGTGGAGATGGGCATGCAGATCTTCAGGCCAAATTAATGTGAGCCCATAATTAACTGTGGTCTCCATTTCCTGATTTTTTTACTACCCATTTTTGGAAAAGGTTTGGTCTATATGCAGGTTTTTTTCCTTGCATGAGAAAAAATGCAGTTTTTTGTCCCTGACATTATTTCTACTTATTACATAAGTTGCTGAAATCAAAAGATGGAAATTGTTTTCCTCTCACTATTGCTACATAGCAGATTTATTTTGAAAAGCATTATTTAGGAGAGGGGAATAAGGCAGGTTTTTAAAAATTTTTAATTGTACCTGTTACTGACTTTTCAATTCAGTCATTATTAGTTTTTATTTACAAATATATTACAAAAATAGTTCAGCTTAACTAGAAGTCCTTCTTTCCCTTCTTGCAGCGCTCTTGCCACTGCAAATCACTTGCAAGTAGCTTCAGTTGTGTAAAGACAGTTTGCTTTTGACAGGAAGGCCACCAGTATCAGACCACCAGTATCAGAAGGGAGCACCAAATATTTTGGGTATCATAAGAATTTAGCAGAATACTTGCAGTGTATTCTTTCAGTCATTTGCATAAAGTTTCAGTTCAGCTCTTCCTGGTGGGAAACTACCTTGAACTACAATAGGGTACTGATGCAATGATTTAGTGACTAGGTGTTAGTTTCTGAGGAAGGCTTTCAGCAGCAGTAACCTTCGATAGAATGAGTGTAATGAGAAGAAAAGGAGCTAGTAAAACTAGAAATGTATAAGTCAGCTTTGACAAGGAGGCTAAGGGACATATTAGCCTAAGGAAGTAAAGGATTCTTTTACCCTTAGAATTTGCACCTTAGTACTGGTGCAGAGACTAAACAAAAGCCTTTACTGCTGTAACACATGCCATAAAGAAGTTTCCAGAGTATTAAGTGTAAAATTAAGCTCCCTTCCAGTAGACTAGAACTTGGACTATTTTTAATAGTTTGTAAATATTAATTATATTCCTTAAATAGTTCCAAAAATATTCCAGTTAAAAAAAAAAAATAATCTTTTTCTAATAATTTTCTAGAAATTTCAGAAAAGGTTTTGAAAAAGAATTTTGAAAGCAGTTGACTGAAAAAAATATAATGATGAAAATTTGTAGATTTTTGGTTAAATACAGGGTAGTTCATATAAAGTAACAATGAGCATCTCAGACTTTTGAATTATCCTTTAACAACATCATTTTGTAAAGTATATACACTTCCCCACACAGCAACTGTGCAATTTTTATGCTGTTTTTCTTCCATTCTTCTATTCTTATTAGCATATATGAAATATTTCAGCCATTTATCTATGTTTGTTACCCTTCAAAAAGATCTGCTTATGGTTGTTCCATCTCTTGGCATTATGAGTCGAAAAACCATATGTGATCTAAAATGTTTGCCTTTAGATGTCATCAGGCTGCATTTGTAGGACAGACTTTTTAGTCTTTGTAAAGCTTCCTCTTCACGAAATTCTTTGGACCAAAACAATGTGATTTAAATTTTAAGTATAATGTATTTACCAGTATACTTATTTAATTATAATTTCACATTTCTCAGTGGGAATTCTCATATGAGTCGCATACTCAGGAGGTCCAAATTCTGCAGAATTGTGTTGGCTGTTCACCATTTGCTTTATTATAACTGTTTCTTCGATCAGCAAAAGTTAATTAACTGTCCTGGATTTGTTTTATGTCTGTGAGTCTGCTGACCTAATGTGAAGAAAAAAATAAGAAAATAACCTTTGCTAATGTAAAAAGAGGAAGCAAAAATGACATTATGACTTTTTTTTTGTCATACTGTAAAAAGGCAATCTAATTTAATTATCATTCTGTCACTGTGCTAATGACTATTTAGCCTTTACAAATGACAGTCTACACTAAAACAGAGCTGGCTCATGCTTTTATTACAAAAACCATTTTTTTCTTTTGTGCTAATTTCAATCAGAATAGAGAACTGTGTGTAATATTATTACTTAGACTGATTACAGCCATATATAAAAACTTTCAAAGTTTTATGAATTTTATCATTGAAATTGGGTATTCATGAGAGAATGGAGACAGTTCTATTAATAGACTCAACAGAAAGATACTTTAAAACTTTAAAAAAGTAGAAAGTTAAACCAAAAACCTACATACACAATATTCCACCACACCAAATAAATTTCTGGTAAAGCACTGAATCCTTGCAGCAGAACTCCAATCACAGGCAACACAGTCACATTACAGGTATTTGCACTGGCATGGAAAAATTACACATAGAAGTATCAGATCTCCCTGGTTCTCATTGCTGGAGCACAAACACGTAATTTTTGTATGAGTGGGGTTGTTACAGCCTCTCCCCTCCTCTGTAATAACTGCTTCTGCGCACTCTTTTATCCCAAGCTAAGCACACAGGCGATCCCTGCTTTTCTACTTTTATCTAGCACTGCCTTAGCATGACTTGGGTATCATGGCTCTGATGGTGCAGTTTGGGCTGCTTGAGGATTTGGATGGGACCTCTGGCCCTGTTTGTACTGCATGAGTTAGAGTGATTAGTGCCCTGGATTGCTTCTGCAAATTGCTGTCACAGCAAAAGTGGCATAACATGAATGTTTACATGATGCTGGGTATTTTATTTTTTTCCAGCATGAACTAAAATAAATGCTGGATTTAATTTTTAGAAGTGAGGGTTTGCTTCATAAGGTGACCAGGTGTCTCTCCAACGGGAGCAACAGTCTTCAAATGGGATTGTACTTGTGCTTCCAAAAATTCAATGTACATGTGTATCTGATGATGATAAACCTGGTTTGGTAGAATACTTTTTTCTCATTTCAACACTAATTATCTTCCAAAAGCAGGTTATCTGTTGTAATAAAGAAACAAACTAGAGGTCTGTATGTAAAAGGTGACTAGTGTAACTGGAAAACATCTACCAATTTCCTGCAATCTGGATGAAGGTGTCCCACAGAGGTCCATACTAGGTCCAGTATTGTTTCACTTATCATCAGTGATTTGGATGAGGGAATAGAGTGTTTCATCAGCAAGTTTGCTGACAGTGTGAAACTGGAAGAAGTGGCTGATGCCCTAGAGTGCTGTTGGATGTTGGAAGGCCAGGCTGCATGGGGCTTTGAGCAAGCTGGTCTAGTGGAAGGTGTCCCTCTGGAAATAGATGAGGTCCCTTCCAACCCTAAGCATTCTATGACTCTCTGATTCTATGAGCTAGACAGGCTAGAGAGATGGGCAGAAAGGAACCTTTTGAATTTCAACAAAGGGAGGTGCAGGGTCCTGCATGTGGGGAGGAATAACCCTATGAACCAACACAGGCTAGGGGCTTACCTGCTGGATGGCAGCTTTGCAGAGAGGGACCTGTGCCAGCTGCAATATGGTTTTGTAACCAACCAGACCAGTGGTATCCTTAGTTGCATGAGAAAGAACATTGCCAGCAGGTCAAGGGAGGTAATCCTCTCTGCTCAGCCCTGCTGAGGCCTCACCTAGAGTACTGTGTTCAATTATGGGCTCCCGAGTGCAAGAGAGACGTGGAGCTCCTGGAGCAAATCCAGAGAAGGGCTATTAGGATGATTAAGGGTTTGGAACATCTCTCCTATGGAAAGGCTAAGTGAGCTGGGCCTGTTCAGGCTGGAAAAGAAAAGGCACACAGGGGACCTGATCAAAGTGTGGAAGTATTTGAAGGGAGGGTGTCAAGAGATGGGTCCATACTCTTCTCAGTGGTGCCAGAAGATAGGACGAGAGGCAACAGGTATATGGTAAAACACAGGAAATTCCACCAGAACATGAGGAAGAACTTTACTATGAGAATGACTGAGCATTGGAACAAATTGCCCAGACAGGTTATGGAGACTCCTTCCCTGGAGATATTCAAGAGCTGTCTGGGCATAACCCTGAGTAATGTGCTTCGGGTGACCCCGCTTGAACAGGGAGGTTGCATGAGATGAGCTCTGGTGGTCCCTTTCAGCATCAACCATTCTGTGATTCTGTGAGTCTGTGAAAAGGGGAGGAAAGAGAAACAACATTAATCCAGACTGACTTTATATTCTATCAGCACTCAAACATTCTAGTGTCTTATTCATTTGCTGGACTTATGCTCTGTCTGAATATGCAATTGATGTGGAGATAGGGTAATGTGATAGACGTGCTTCAGGATATGCACTTCTTGCATTTCTGTTCAGTATAAAAAGAACAGTTTTAATTAAGTTGCTTTTAGCTAATTTATGTTCTCTAAAAATGTAATTAAGATGTGTAAAATAGTCCATGTGCTTAAATCTCTTATGCGGGAAGAAGCTATTGGAATACAATACAGTAATGATAGAAATAGTTTTTTGTTTTGTTTTGTTTTTTCCTCTTTACCACGTTTGACCTGTTTTGCTGTAAAAAGGAACCTCTATTTTGTGATATTGTATAGTTGTTAAGAAACACTCTCTGTGTACAGATGGCTAAATGCTGTTATTTGAGGAGCAAATGATGCAGATTTACTTACTAAAAGTTCTCCTAAGCAACAGAAGGATTTTTGTGTACTTAATAATATACCTAAGGCTCTTCCAAAAATAATACTTATGCTAATTGAGGTCTAGTTAATGTTACAAGAAAATGAGGTCTGATATCAACAGAAGGAATTTCAAGCCTTAACCCAATGAGACAGGCAGCTCTGTGAAAGACATTCCCTGAGATGAAGAGCTTGTTGACCAGGAAATAGCAATGTCACTCTGCTCCTAGTCTATGCATGGTCATTTTTCTGGGGAGCAAGATGAGAAGGATATATAACATTATTTGCTGTTGCCTTCACCTTTCTGAGCAACGTGACATTTAACTACATTACAGGCAGTGTTTTACAACCAGAATAAAATAAGAAAAAATATTTGGTGTTCTGCAAACTCACAAACATGCTTTATGTACACAACAGTATTAGCATCTATAGGTAGTCTAAGGACCTCTTCTCAAATGTCTAAGGTTCTGAGCCATCCTGATAAATAATACCATTTTCTCTTTCTCACATGGTCCTTGGGTATTTTGCTTGTAACAGTATACTTTACAACTGGCATTGGGAATCTCTGGCATGTAATGTCTAGCTTTGCTGAGCAAGTCCTCTAAAATGCAGAGTTTTTGTGAGTTAGTGTTTGGTGCCATGCAGGAAAATGCAGTCCTATGGCACAACAGTATGACCTGGGGAGTAGGAGAAGCTTCAGTTGTTTTTGATACACACAGCAGCATCATTTAATGAATTTCAAAATTCTAAACCCCTAAAAAGAAAATCTGCCACCCCAATATTACATGCAATCTTAAGGAAATGATATATTTGTCAGATCCAAAGACTGATGGAAAAAGAGACTGGCTGTACATTAGGACGACATGAATCTTGTGGTACCACTAGAAACCAAAAGTTTTCTTTGGAAAAATGTTGCATAAAAAGAGATAATATATATAGAGTGACCTACAAGATCATGACAGAAATGTTGGTCATGTATAGAGTTAACAGTTTAAATAAGAATACAGAACTTCATGTGTTTAGCTGAGATTAAACAAATTATTATATTGGCCATTTTTTTTTTAATAGTTTTTCTCCTTTCCCCCAATGTTTGATACGGGAAGTTATTTTCCCATTTCCTTAAATCTACATAGAGAAAAGGCACTTTCTGAGCCATAACTACAATATAAGAAGTAGTCCATGATGACAAGTAATTTTAAAGTCTAAATATTCCAATATGAAAAGGAAAGAAACTTTCCCCCCCATGAATTTTGTTTGTTAAACTTATATTTAGGATTAGAGAAATGCTTTTTGACTATTGGACTTAATTACTAAGCACTGCTGGGCTGACAAAAGATGGACTCTGCTTAGTGACCCATTTCACACCGTTGCCAGGATTTGATGTTTGTTGTCCTTTTTTTGTTGTGTCTATGAGTTACTTTCAATAAGAGAAGAACACGGCGCAGTCGTTAAGCACCATGGAGTTTTCAGGCTTCTCTCTGTGTTGGTATTGAATTGGCAAAATAAACTGAGTTTCTGGAAATTCATAGTATTTTCAGTTGATTAACTTAGTTTTGCTTCTGCTTTCTTATAAAGAAGCTTTGTGTATGTTCAAACACCACAATAGAAAAGTAGAACAAGGAAACATTATTATATAACTTAAGGTAGAAATTGAAAGTTTCCATTGAAAATATCATTCAGTTTGGTTAATGAATTGCTATAGGCTCACCATGCCTTTCAAGCATCTCATATAAACCTACCTGTACAAAACATGCTTTCTCTCTAGGAATGACTCTTGAAAGATTAAAGCAGCTTAAAGGCCAAATACTACTATAAAAATCAGCAAAAATTGCAAGTGTTATTATTTTAAAGATAAACTTTAGAAGTTAGAATAATTGCCCTCTGAAGTTCTTTACCCCCATGTTGGCAGTGAGACTATTTTTGTTTTGTCAGCAGCACCAATGAATACAGCTACTATACTGTATAAAATAATTGTATTATATGGTAGATAAAACAAGGGGTATGCATCAGATTATAAATAATTTAATTTTGCAAAGAATTTTACATCTTAATCTGTTTGACCATCACTTTCACTTAGACTCTGAAATAAAATTATGTTATTGTATTCCTTGCTATAATCTAATATTTTACCCATAAGGAAATGTCAGGTCACATTTGCAGCAATCTAGGGGTCTCTGAGGCAGATTGGAAGGTCATTCTGTTTGAGCATTGTAAATAAAACTGTCCAAGAAAGTTTTGGTTAAGGACAACCAAGGACTCATTATAAAGTCAATTTGCCCAAATGCTAGCAAAAGCAATATTACCCTCTGTCCTTTGAAATTTGAACTAGTATCAAGCATACAAGAATTTTTCCTTTATTATCAAGCCTGGAAAGAAATGGTATTTAAAAAAAAAATATTAATTTGTACAAGGTCATTATGTTACAATCCAAATAACATTAAGTAAAATAATATTTTGCTAAAATGGTTCAAACTGTGTTTCAGTATTATGAAAAATATGTGTGTACATTTGTTTTCATAAGCTACACTTGGAGGTTTGCCTATCTTTCATACCCTTCCTACATCAGCATGACTAAGTCCTAGCAAGTGATTTTTTTGCAGCAAACTGTAACTCCCTTTCCTTCGTATGATTGTGTATTGAAATCATATGATTTCCTTCTTATGATATGTGTGCCTTCAGTATACACACCATCAGGGACCATACACACGACTGCAATCGACAAAAATTGGGAGCAATACAGCTGCAGCTCTGAGTGATGCTTAAGCCACTAATTAATCTGTGTTCTTTTGTAGACAGAAAGATTACAAGAATGACATTTCTTTTCAGATTTGTGAAGGGCTGGGGATTAGCCAACATATTCTGGTTACATGCAATAACTTTTGTGTTCTGACTATTGCTTTGCAGTGGTATTTGTATATTTCATAGCACTGCAATGTGATCTCAAAATCTCAAAGTTAGAACACCATTTATTTGATATTTCCAAAGACGGTGCAAAAATAATAAGTTGCAGACTAATACCTCCAGTGGTAAGCCACATATTTTGAGCTATATATTGGTAAACTGTTTCAAAATATTTCAGTGTTTTCCTAATATTAATTAGCTTTAGCCATCCCCACCCCTATCTGCTTTCCTAATTCATATGAATCCTTCACCTTTACATATCAGGTGTGGAGATGATTCTGCTTGTAAAAAGACCTAGTATAAATTAAAGCACTGTATAGTCTGATATGGACGCTGGATAGAAGATCTTTCAGGAAAGAAGATTTTTCCTTTCTGGATTGTCACAACCCATTTTGACCCATGAATAAAAATAACCTAATTGACTTGAGTTAATTTGGGCAATTGGAGCTGTCAGCAAAAAAAATGATTTCTGCCTCCTTTTTCTTCTTCAGATCAGAATGCTAATATGACAAGTTTTGTTATAGTATCACAGAAGTTCACATGATAACATAAAAAAAGTCGTATTTAAAGCTAAAAAGCCCTTTTCACTTTTGCATCATTCAGAAAAGGGATGAGCCATATTATGATAAACTGAAGCTCCTGATGTCAGGAATGTAGAGAATACATCAGGGAAAAAGCATTTTCTTTAGAAAAGACAATATGTCTCTGTTTACTACCCTGTAGAAATTTCTACATTCTGCACTGCAAATACTTAAAAGTCCCAGTGCAGTAAAATGCATTGTATTTGGTTTCCTGAACAGTACAGTGCTGTGAAACTCCTTGAGAAATTGAGCAATCTGTCATGGCTGGTAATGTTTGGTGATCTTTTACCACACCAGGCTGATTTCTTGATTCTCTTGAAGGCTGCTTTCCTCTTTCATTTCTCTGGAGAGTTGTAATGAGAGACCTGTCAGAGTGCTGTCAGAGTACTGAAGACACCATTTTAAAAACGATTGCTTTGCCAAGCTAAGAACAAAACTTTGGCAAGGCAACATTTTCTTTTCTGCTATTTTCAAATTTTAGCCATGTAGGTCACAAGTCTGTCATTGATGCTCTCATGCTTACTCCATGGACATCCTTAGCTCTGTCAGGGTTATTATTATTACTAAAATGACTTGATGTGGAAAGCAAGTAGTTGCAGTACTTCAAGTGCCAAAGGCTCTCATTCATAATCACACATGGATACAAGTTTTACTAAAATGGGCTGGTTTTCTTTCATGCAGCAAAGTGTCAGTATCTCAAGAAATTTTGTAAGAACTATAGTAGAACCTGGAACTTGAGCATGGTGCAGTACAGGCAGATTATCTCCTCCAGACTTCACCTCTTTCCATCAGAGGTGGGTGTGGTTGAAGAATGTCATTTACCTGGACTTGTGCAAAGCTTTTGACACTGTCCCACATGACATCCATGTCTTTAAATTGGAGAGACATCAATTTGATAAATGGACCCCTCAGTGGATAAAGAATTGTCTGGATGGCCGCACGCAGAGTTGTGGTCAGTGGCTTGGTGTCCAGTTGGAGACCAGTAACGAGTGGTGTCCCTCAGGGATCGGTGTTGGGATTGGTCTTGTTCAACGTCTTTGTTGGTGACATAGACAGTGGGATTGAGTGTGCCCTCAGCAAGTTCACTGATGACACCAAGCTGTGTTGTTCAGTTGATACGCTGAAGGGAAGGAATGCCATCTAGAGGGACCTTGATACACTTGTGAGGTGGGCTGATGCCAACCTTATGAAGTTTAACCATGCCAAGTGCAAGGTCCTACACCTGGATTGGAGCAATCCCAGGCACAGCTACAGGTTGGGCAGAGAAGAGATTCAGAGCAGCCCTGAGGAGAAGGACTTGGGGGTGTTGATTGATGAGAAAATGAACATTAGTCAGCAGTGTGCGCTCACAGCTCAGAAAGCCAGCCGTATTCTTGGCTTCATCAAAAGGAGCGTGACCAGCAGGAAGACCACGAGGGAGGTGATCCTGCCCCTCTACTCTGCTCCCATGAGAAATCACTTGGAGTATTGTGTGCAGTTCTGGTGTCAACATAAAAAGGACATGGAACTGTTGGAATAAGTCCAGAGGAGGGCCACGAGGATGATCAGGGGACTGGATCACCTCCCGTATGAAGATAGGCTGACAAAGTTGGGACTGTTCAGCCTGGAGAAGAGAAGGCTGCATGGAGGCCTCATAGCAGCCTTCCAGTATCTGAAGAGGACCTATAAGGATGCTGAGAATGAACTGTTCATTAGGGACTGTAGTGATAGGACAAGGGGTAATGGGTTCAAACTTAAACAGGGGAAGTTTAGATTTGATTTAAGGAAGAAATTCTTCACTGTAAGGATGGTGAGGCACTGGAATGGGTTGCCCAAGAAGTTGTGAATGCTCCACCCCAAGCAGTGTTCAAAGCCAGGTTAGACAGAGCCTTGGGTGACATGGTTTAGTGTGAGGTGTCCCTGCCCATGGCAGGGGGTTGGAACTAGATGATCTTAAAGTCCTTTCCAACCCCAACTATTCTATGATTCTAAGAAAAGAGCTCTCAGGGCAGCCAACACTAACTCACTTGTCAAATTCTTCTGCATGAGGAACAATGTTTTCAAATATGGTAGATAACTTTTATGAAGTCCAAGGGTAAAAAAGGACACTGAGCCACGCTGAAGGCTTGTGTTATTTCCCCACTGCTACATGTAGGCTAGGTTTCTGAACTCATGAAGGGATAAATGGCGTTGGATAGTAAAATTCCTCAAGTAAAATAATAAGCAATTTTGCAGGTTCGTGTTCTGTTTCCTGCAGATCTAATTAATATTTCTGGAAACAATGTTGGAACTGCTGTTTACCAATAATGGATGTGCCATTTTGAGGAGAAGCTTGTAAGAGAGAAAAAGTGTTCAATAATTTATTAATTGGTACCTTACCTGCACATCTCTGTGTAAAAAGCTGCTGTAAACAATGGCCTCTGAGGGCACTGTAGACTCCAGCATGGCAATATATTCAAGGATCTTTTGTACTTCAAGAACAGAGAGAAGCTGAAGTGCTTGTCAGAGACTGGGCTATCAGAGGGGCAGGGAAATGGCTCTAAGTGATAATGTAATTGCTCCCAAATACCAAATATCCTGGATGAAATGTGTTGAGCTTCTTTCTTTCTCTTTTTTTTTTTGTCGTCTTTTTTTTTTTCTTTATGAAATGCTAGCATGAATAAAGTCTGACTGACTTTAATGGAGGCTAATGGGCTCTCTAATTTCTACACTGCTTCTATAAATGATTCTACAATTAAAACAGACGTCTGAAAGCATTTAATGTATTTTATGCTTACCCGGTTGATGTAAGTCACTAGTCCAAAAAGCAGTCAAAGAACTCTCCAGGTGTACAGAAGCCTCTTATAACAAGCTGTAAAAGTGGTTAATTTGTGGCACTTTCAAGAAGTCAGTAGATAACACATGTGCCCTATTATTTAACAGAATGAATTAGATACACTCCCTTTACTGCTTGTCAGCAGCTTCACTGACACAGACTTTTTCAAGCTTTTTTCCCTTCAAATGGTGCAATCACATTATGTGTTCCTTACCCATAGCTTTGCCTCTGTAAATCAGTCTCTGTCATTTGACACTTACAAACTAAAAATAAAATTAGCTGAGTCCCTAGTTAATGTCTATTTATTAAAGATAATCTTTCATGTAGAGCATTACCAGGACATTTGGCCTGATTTACTATGCTAATATTTCCAATTTGGTCCTGGGCAGGGAGCTGCGCTGGTAATGCTGCACCCTATGGTGAAATAGCACCTAATTGGTATTTATGAATAGGGTTTTGGAAGTCACTAAAGACCAAAACTTTCACGGTGGACTAGGGAAGTGGTTTTACCTTCTTAAAACACGAATATTGTTGGGCTTTGGTAATCTACATGGCACATTAAGATTGAAGAGCTTTCAGTTTTAAATTACAGTTAAAAATTTGTAATGTAATGCTGTCTGTAATTTAAATGGAGTGTACCTTTTCCACCTATTAATGCTATTTGTTAGCTTTGCAATTACTATGCAAATGAACTGCTGGACTTAATAAACAGTAACACAGTGAATATAACAGAGAACAGCTTGAAATTCTAACAAATATGAAAATAACACACACACCTTTTTGCATCCCCTCCCTTCCCCCCTTCCCCTTTGTGAAGTCAGTGTTTGGGAAAGATTGCGTTTTGGGAAATGAAAACAATTTTTTGGTTTTGAAAGGAAACCTGTAAGTTTAACTCTGCACCATAACAGGGTGCTAATTGTATAATGTGCATAGTTTTTCTAAGTCTGGGATCTCTTCTTTAGAATGTCCAGGGTCTAATACTACAGGTTTTGTTGTTTGTTTTTTTTTTTTCTTTTCAGAAACCTGGCCTCAGAGGGTGAGTACAAGCGATTCAGGGGAGCATGACGCATGGATTCATGTGTGACTGGTGACCCAGCTAACACCATAAGTTGGAGTCACCTAGACATGATCAGGATCATGTTGGATCCTGCTACTTTCTGTTCCCTTAACGTGGAGAGCAGATTGCTGCTCCCGTTTCTTATACAGATACTTTACATATACTTAAAAGTTAGCATCCTATTTTCCATTTTTCTGGTTATCTAAGCAAGTCTATTTTTAAATCCTCCCCAAGTTCCTGTCTTCTAGACTTGTATACTTTCCTTGCTCAGGAATTTCTTTAGTGATTCTGTGCCCAAAATTTGATATAACGGTTGAAGTTTTCCAATTATATTTCCCAATATCTAAGGAAGCTGTAAGAGTCTGTTTTTTCATTACAGGATATACTCCAGTTTATGTGCTCCACATTGATTATAGCTTTTTTATGGTATGAAAATACTTTTTAGTTGCTATTACAATTGTGATACAGGACAACTTTTCTCCCATTTCTCTCTGTGTCACAGGTTATTCTTGTTTAAGTGTGGAAAACTGTGTTTGTCTTATTTTAAAATGCATCCTGTGCTATGAGTTGGGATTTTTTTTGTTGTTTGCTTTCTGTTTAGTTGGGATTTTAAAGGTTAGTCTGTTGAGCATGCTTGAGAAAATCTTTGGAAATTTTAGAAAGGAATGCTAGCATTTAAGCGGAAAATCAGAAGGCAGGCAGCTGACCTGCAAAGGTCTGCTACACATGATGCCAATGAATTCTGTATCTTCCTGCTGCATGAGCAGAAGTACTTTCAAGAACAAATTTCTTCAAGACCTGATTATGCCAAGCAGTAGACTTGCACATCTGAGCAAAGGTCATTGTAGAAGACTTGAAAACAACCAGGTTGAGCTAAAAGCATAAACCCGCAGAATAAGTACCGTAATTGCAACTTGAGAAATGTGTATGCTAATCCATATTCTTACAGATAAGCAGGAAACATTTCAGTAGAAAAATACAAAATTCAACTCGGTTGAGCTAAGGAAATAGCTCCACATAATTGTCACAAGTAATTCCCAGACTATAAGACTCCATATGACTAAGTAGTTTATACAGTAAGTTTGACTTTTAAATGTATGGCTTAACATTTAAAGTGTACTTTTTAATTGTGGAGAGAGAACTTTTTTCTACTACTGGAAATAACTGAAAAGATCAGTGGGATATATTTTAGTAATTTTTCTACCTAGGGGAGCCATCAACATTGTATGTGCTGTACAGATCCATGTCAAATGTTAACCTGAAAGAAAAATCTGCTGGGACATTTGACTGTGTTTGCCTTCAGACATTTACTCATTATAGTGAAGCTCTAGTATATATTGGGAAATCTTAAGAAAAAAGATCTTATCCTTGGTAACACATACCTCTATTAACAACAAATGTGATTTAGTAGAGACTGAAATTTTCAGTGTTAAAAAAAAATTAATTAGGGCTTTAGGAATGAGACTCTGCAGTCTGAATTATGAATAATTAGTTTCAGGTTGTATAATTTTGTTAGACTCTTTTGCAAATCAGCATAGCACACTCTACTCCAAATAAGCTGGGAAACGAGTGTATTTGTTCAGTTTAAAGCACAGCCAAAAGGATATATCTTGCCCTGAATATGTCAGCACAACCTTCTGTTACTAATGGAAATGGTATGAAGGGGTCAAAGTGCAATATGGTACACGTGCATACAAAATTTCCAAGCATAGAAGTTAATATTGTTGAATTAGTCCTTCTCCTGCATATATGAATGCGCATGAATCCATTTCGAACTGCATCTTGCCACGGATCATCCAAACTAGTCAGGAGCATAGTTGCCTGACGACAAAAACTCTGCTAGATTCCTCTGCAAGCTAATGATGTTCAGTAAGAGTAAAACGCAATGATTTCTAGATCTTTCAAAAACATTATAAATATATGAGACTAGGAGGAGTTTTCAAATATGACCACTAAGAGTAATTCCCATATAAGGAATTATTCTACCTTTTCTGGCTGGATATGTCAAGATATTGAAAGTTAGGCAGAGTGAACAGGCAGAAAATGCAAAATGTTGAAGTAAAAGCCACAGATTTTATTATTACATAAAGCAGCTATTAACAAGGATGAAGGATGGTCTTAAAACTTCTTTTCCTGTTTCAGTTTGAGCGACGACCTAGCCAGTTTTGGTCCCCAAGACAAAGCTGTCAGCTGAGGCTGGGGAGCTGCTGTTCTGGGTTCAGCTGTAACAGTCATTTTTCTCCTTCTTAGTAGCTGGTGCAGTGCTGTGTTTCAGCTTTAGTCTGAGAACAATGCTGATAACACACAGATGTTTCAGTTGTTGCTAAGTAGCACTTACCCTGATCAAGGACTTTTCTGTCTCTCATGCTCTGCCAGTGAGAAGAGGCACAAGAAGCCAAAGGGGAGCGGAGACAGGACACCTGACCAAAACTAGCTAAAAGGGTATTCCATACCACAGCACACATCATGCCCTGTATATTAACTGGGGAGAAACACCAGGAAGGCCCAAATAGCTGCTCAGTTCAGGAGGGTATCAGTCCATGGGTGGTGAGCAATTGTATTGTGCAGCACTTGTGTTTATTGTATTCTTTTCCTTTTCCTCTTTTAGTTTCATATTGTCTCCCCTTGTTATTTCCCTTATCATTATAATTATTGGTGGTAGCTGCAGTGGTTTTGTGTTATACCTTAGTTACTGGACGGTTCTTATCTCAGCCCATGGGAGTTACATTCTTTTGATCTTCCTCTCCATCCTTCTTGGAGTGGGGATGGGGAGGAAGAAAGGGAAAGGGAGGAATGAGCAAGCGGCTGCGTGGTTCTGAGCAACCAGCTGCACTTAGACTATGACAACTGTAAAATCAGAAATGCCCACACAATCACAGTATGTTAGTACTGCTCAGCTGCATAACATGGCCTATGACTGCAACTGATAGGGCAAATGAGTTATGTTAAATGTAAAGAAGATTTTTTCTTCTTTTTATTTTCTTTTCTTCCTATAAGGAGGTATTCCGAGTATTTTATTCTCCATACTGCAGAGGCTTCTAAGATTATTCATCATCTTCATATATGCAGTAGACTGGGGAAATTAATAGCAAGACAACACTATGATTGAATTAAAAAGAACACATTAAGCTAGTATTCTCTGCCAGCACATCAGTGATCTATTCATGGAACAACAGTTTGTCTTCTGTAATTATTTTCAGAGTGACTTGGTACACCCCTTCAAAAAAAAGACTGGAGAATCATCTTCTATGAAACTCTATGCATATGTTATTAGCGGTCTTGTGTGGGCCACATTCAGCCATCAGAGGCCAGAATAAGACTGCATGGATTTATTTCTGTAGGGTTTTGTGCCACTGATTCATGAAATTTATGACTCATACATGAGCTTAATTCAGTCCATAGTGAGAAATTGTTATCAGGCAACCAAAGGAACACATCCATCATACCATAGAGTCCATTATATATATTAATCCCCTAAACTCATGCCTATATTAAGCAATCGTAGAAATCATGTGGCTTATTCAAAAGTTTTACCTGTAGAAACAAGGAGCACAGTAAAGGTCACAGTTAGAGGAAATTCCATGTGTATGGGCACACTATAATTTTTATAACAGTGGTTGATGTTGTAACATGTTGTTGATTTCTCTTTGTCTGGTGGCTTCAAGTCAATCATAAATTGCATATGTGTAAGTGAAAACTCTGTACTAAATAAAATTATTGTGGAAGTCTATTAAAAATCTTTGTGATAAAAATAATAATAATTAAAAAAAATCTTTTATTTTGTCTTCATGAATTATAAAGACCCCTGAGGGTCACTTGTCAGTAACCTCTACTTGGACATAGAGCTGTTGACCATAATTCTGAGTGCAACCATCCAGCCAACTCCTTATCCACTGAATGGTCCATCCATCAAATCCATGCCTCTCCAGTTAGGGACAAGGATGGGGTACAGGACAGTGTCAAATGTCTTGTACAAGTCCAGGTAGATGACGTCAGTTGCTCTTCCCTTATCCACCAACACCATGGTCCCATCATAGAAGCAAATGTTGGAAAAATTAATTTTTATTAAAGTAAGTTACACTTTGTCTTGCTGAGGAAGGGAAAAAATAAAGTGCAAAAGAATAACTTTTATGGACCCTTGTTTGAAGTGACAAATACCTTAACTCCAACAGTAACTACAGATGTGTGGTTTCATTATGTCTGTGAAAAATACTGAACTCTACTCAATGTCCCATTTTTTTAAGGTCTCATTGAGGGCTTTTGTATAGCTTAAGGGCTTAAATATAGCCTTTATACTCGCTGAAATAAATAAAAGGGACCCCATTGACTTTCCATATGGTGGAACAGACCCTAAAGCATTGCAGGGAGAAAACTATGAACCCAGATGTCTTTTAACTAAAACTGATTTCTTCTGAAGCACTCCTCCAGAACATACCCTTTACTCATCTTCTGACTGCCCAGAGACAGTCAGCTTTGGTTTTCTCCCCTTCCCCTTGAAGTCAGGGAATTCTCTTGCGTTCTAGAGTGTAAGCAGATAGATTGTCTCAGATGACAGAGTTATGTCTGAACTCACCACAGGCTTTATTTTCACAAAGCTAGATTTTATTTAGTTCATGAAGTATTTAGAGATAAAGTGGAGGCTATAGCAGAAGAGCTGCCATGCAGTGCAGGGACCTGAGTATAGCTCCAGGAGACCTACAGTGCGCAGTGTCTGCAAAACAGACCATGTGAAGCTCAGAGAAAAAGCTTGCATGGAGAAAACAGGGGAATCAAAAGACAGAACATAGCACAGAGGAAAATGTGTAAATTAAAGCTGCCAAAAGTCCTTTAATGTATGTACATAGCAATTTACATTAGCCAAGTAAAATCTGAAGCTGGAAACAAAGAGAATGGATCTGAATAAAAGAGCAAAATAGCAGAAGTATGTGATTAGACATAGCAGCTTAACATATCTGGTACCCATCAGACCCTAAGTCCCATGAATGTACTTAAAGGATCTTCAGAAACTGATATGTAGAAAAACTATAAATTCAGGAACTCTTTTATTCAGACTTTTAAAACAGCTATGTGCAGAATAGCACAGCTTAGCTGCTATCCTGTGTAATGTGCAAAACAAAGGGTATGCTTCTTGACATTTAAGTAAAACTGGACACCAAATTCTTTGTTCATCTTTTTCTAGAGCAGTATTTCAAAGGCTGACCCACAGTTTCTTTTCTCCTCTACTGTGCCCTTCTCAGCTTTCAGTAGGAATCTTAGTGACTTTTGTTGCTATATTATCTTATCTTTCAGCTAGATTTAGGAGGGTACTTTGCACTATTTTTCTGGACCTCAGGATTCCCTGTGTATCTACTGTATCTTACAATACTTGGCTCTCATATCTTCCCTTTTCAGTGTTTTTTGTGTGCTCGTTTTAATATATGTGATCTAAATGACTAGAAATACAAGCTTGTGTGGCTATGTAGTTTCTGCCCTCAAAATATATTTGCAGAAGATTCTCTGTTGGTTGTGAAAAAGTGTGTCAGCACTGATCTTTGTAGAGGCTGCATTTTGCTATTGGAAATTGCAGCTATGCAAAAAACAACTTAAATCTTGGGTTTATGAGTATGTCAAAATGACTGCATACCACATTCTGGTATAAACATGCATTTTTTTCTCAGGCTTGTGATATATATGAGTTTTAGAACATCTGAGAGTAGGGAGTAAAACTGCTTTGCAAAATCTTTGCTTCAAAAATTTGACTCTTTTTCCACCCCCACTCCCCCAATCTCAACTCTGCCAAGATTCCCTGTTTACAGGTATCGTTCCTGTAACCTATTTTTCTCTCAGAAAACTCTCAGTTTATTGAAATTAATGAATTTGAAGCTTCTCACATTAACATCAATGCCAGGTGTCTTCTGGCTTTGGCAAAAATCCAGACTTTGCTTTTTGTTGAATAGATGCTTTACCAGTTCTTTAGAACATCTACTTTTCCCAGGTGTCACTTAGAAATATACAAATGTCACCTATACAAATGATTAACCATTAACTCAATTGCAGAAGAACAAAGCTCTTATTCTAGCCTTTTATTACCATTCTCTACTCCGCTCTCATGAGATCCCACCTGCAGTACTGCATTCAGCTCTGGGGCACCCAGCATGAGAAGGATGTGGACATGTTAGAGTGAGTCCAGAGAGAGGCCACAGATATGACCAGAGGAATGGAGCGCCTCTCATACAAAGGCAAGTTGAGAGCTGGGCTTGTTCAGTCTTGAGAAGAGAAAGCTCCAAGCAGACCTGAGAGCCTCTTCCAGTATCTAAACAGGGCCTACAGGAAAGCTGTCTTTTTTAGAACGATATGTAGAGATAGGACAAATGGGAATGGGTTTAAACTGAAAGAGGGTAGATTTAGATTAGACATTAGTAAGAAATTCTTTAGTATGAGGCTGGTGAGCCACTGGCATCGGTTGTTCAGAGAAGCTGTGGTGGCATCATCCCTGACAGTATTCAAGGCCAGGTTGAATGGGGCTTTAAGAAACCTGGCCTAGTGGAAGGCGTCCCTGCTGATGGCAGGGGGTTTGGAACTGAATGATTTCTAAGGTCTCTTCCAACCCAAACCATCTTATGATCCTATGATTCTATATAATATTTGGTGTGCAAATGCCAGAACAATGCCCTTCTTAATGCAAAAAGAATTGTTATTTTCCACAAAATCACAATGTTTGAAAGTATAATAAATAATTTTCATTAACAAAGAAACATCAGAGAGGAAAATTTTTGTCAGCTCTGGTGCGTGTGGAAGGCTCAACAATGTTTGACTCTTGAAATTGATAACTTGCCTACTAAATGATTTCACGACCTTGAACAAATTCCGTAAAACAAGGTGTTAGTAGCTATTCCCAACTATGTGTGTTGCTTTGTAATTGTGTTTTAATAATGCTATTAATATTCACCAAGGTGAACCATGTTGAGTGTGCTTGATAATATATGTATTAGGTATTAGAATACCCAGCATGAACAGACCAAAATGAAGTAATTATTGCAAACAGTGCTAATTTAGCACCTGTACTCAAGCCCTCATTTGCATTGCCTTTGAGTTATAACATTGAAGACAGATTTCTTCTTACTAAACTTTAAGGGCTGTGATACTACCTGAAAAAATGTCAGTGAGAAAGTAAGAAGAAGGCAGGAATCGATTCAAAGGTTTCATGGCTGGTCCCGTATCTGCATTTTTACTGCAGTACTATTGCAAAATTTCAGTATCTTCTGTTTCATTAGTTTATTTGCTATTATAAAGAAATTGGTCTTCCAGTATGAAGATGCAACTAGCACTTTAGTACCAAATTTTCTTGATAATTCTAAGCCTGTGTAACACTGCCTAAATATTCAGACTGAAATGATATTTCCCTGTGAAAGCCTACACAGATGTCATTTTTAAAATGAGACATTTTCATTGTATCCAGGACTCCCACCAGAGACCTGCAGGTGGAGATACTGCTGCCGTCTCTCTGAAGCCATCAGCTTTGGGAGGATTGACATCTTTACCCTTCATCAGGTTAAGGTCTGCCTCCTGATTATGCATCATAAATGCACATTCTCAGATTTCCTGTGTCCACATCTTGACTCTGTAATACTGAAAGAGACTTCTTCAGTTACTTCAGTTATTGCAGAGACTGGAGCTGAATGAGGAAAGAGGCAGCAGGGAGATAAACAAGAGTCAAGGCAACTGAAACCTGCACTGAGAAATTAGATTCCATCCTTATCACAAAATTAAACCAAACTGATTTGGTGTGGCTCATTTTTTGAATTCCTGACTGGAGTCTTGAAATCTGAGTTGATCAGAAGTGCTGAGTACTTGAAGCTAAAATGGAAACTGACACAAGCTATATTTTAAATTTTTTAAATTCTATATGCAGTTGAATTCTCTAAAAAAGCCCCCAGGTTATTGATGTTTTGACTTAGGCAGTCAGAGTTTATGTTATCTTGCTAGACTTCGCCATCAAATTTTAGAGATTCTCCTTCTTTCACAAGAATGAGACATAAATATGGAAAACTTACATGCAGTAACAGAAATCTGGGCAATGATGGCCTTGGAAATAGAACAGTTTTCCCTGCAAAGGTAATAAAATATCTTGCTAAAGGGTTGTTCATGACAACACTTGCTATTGTTCACTTTTCTTCCATTGAATATCTTCATGAGCAGTAATGGGGACTTTCTTATACATTGACTGTACAATTACTAAGAAGCTGGCCAACTCCAGTTAGCTAAATTAATCTTATTAGAGGTTTTTACCCCCCATAAATCATAAGTGTACTGTTCAGAGAAGTATTCAACTACTGGCTGAGAGAACTTTTGTTTCTCTATATCTTCTTTTCTGTCCTAGATGAGGGCAACTGATGTTTCCATTAAGTTTCGGTATAAGCTCCACAGCAGTCTGCACAAGGGTGTGCTGAAGCAGACCATGCCACACAGCAGCTTTCTGTGGCAGCAAAGGAACAAGAAGAGATTATAGGACTGACCCCAGGGCTGATACGACACGTATTGTTTCCTAAGGTTTGCAAGCAGTGTTCAAAGTATGTGAATTCTAAATTCCTTTTGGTACTGCCAATGTCTGTCTTAGTGCTTAGCATAATTTGATTTAGTTCAATAATAATAAAGCTATACTTCGGACAAACCTAATCCTGGCTCTGTGTGTTCGCATAGGATACAGTCTATAGTTCCAGAATAATTAACTTTTTCTTGTATGTGCGGCAGAATGGAGGTGGCATAGCTTCATAAGCTACATGAGATACTGAGATACTGTTGAGGAATTTTTTTTTACATTTTTTATTTCTGATTCTTTTTTTAACACAATACAGATTAGAGAAAAATGTTGTAAAAATTTTTGTAAAAGAAAAATAAAGATTACATTTAACTTGTCATGAAGAAGCCATCAGGGGAGATGCTGCTCTTTAATTTAGTCCCTAACTCACCAAGCTGTACATGAATATCCTAAGACTCTATACATTAGTAACATGTAAGATAACACTATCATCTAAAAAGTTTGCAGTACCATGGGCATAGCAGCATGAGATGAGCTATTCTTATCCTTACCTTTGCCTTTCATGTAGCCAGATGAACAGTTCAACACAAATTTTCTTTTATTCTGTTGTTGAAAAACAGTTTGCAATAGCAGCATACATTCAATGAACCAAGTTATTTTCACTCCTCGGAGCTGCATGAAATGTGATCTTTGCCCCAGTGTATTCAAAGGTATCACTTCATGCATATGCAGATAAGCAGAAGCAAATATGTATAACATGCCTTTGTAGAATAGGTAGCGTGTCAGAGGTTTATTTTGCTTTTGAAACACATATACGTCATAAAACATTAAAGGAAATCCTGCTGAGGGATATTAGAATTAGTGGTGTGGGAAAGCTGATTATGGCAGATAATTTGCAAATCAAAGTCAAATAGAATTTCATTTCCAAACCAACTGTTAGCATTTGTAACTGGTAATGCTGAACCTATTCTTATAACTGTAATTACTGCACTTCTTGATTATGATAGTGCTGAGAACCTGGTCATGATTCCTTTTTTTCCTAACGTGCACATCAGAAGTACAGTTAGTGTCAGCCCCAGAGAGCCTATAATCAGAACAGCAATGAGAGAATGCAAGAAATAGACAGTTAAGAACCTCACTGTGTTAACAAATCCACTGTGATTAGAGTAATAAGCACCTACTATGCTACAACTGTGGCAAGGAATCTATTGCCTTTCTTTCAAAGGCCTTTGCTGAGTAGATGGATATATTTTTAATGATAATGGTATTTTTACGCAATTATAAATTTAAAATAATGAGCACTGGAGTGTCTGGAAATATGCTTGCATGGTGTAAGGGGGAAAAGGGGAAACAAGGCAAGGAAATAATTTGCTCTGTGAAAAGTTTCATGTTTGTATTCTCTCCTCTTATTAGGAATAAACCTTAAGTGACTGGTTGTGCAGATTTTGGCTGGGATAGAGTTAATTTTCTCCATAGTAGCTAGTATGGGGCTATGTTTTTGGATTTTTGCTGGAAACAATGCTGATAATTCAGGGTTGTGTTTGTTAGTGCTGAGCAGTGCTGACACAGAGTCAAGGCCCTTTCTGTCTCTCACCACCCCTCACCAGCAAGTAGGCTGGGAGGGCACAAGAAGCTGGGAAGGGACACAGCTGGGACAGCTGATCCCAACTGATCTTAGAGATATTCCATAGCATATGGTGTCACGCTCAGCATACAAATTAAGGGGAAAGTTGGATGGGGGGGGGTGTGTGTGCTGCAATTATTATTACTATTATTAAATTTCAGTTATTAAACTGTTCTTATCTCACACCACGAGTTGCAGTAAAGTTCAAATTGCAGCTCTCAGATAGTGCTAATGGGATATGGTATCTGTAGGAAAAGTGTCACATTTTTAGTACAATTTTGCTAATGCAGATGGTTTTCAGGAAGCAGGGGTATGTCACTGCCCTGAGAAGGTGCCTTTCTGTTAGCTTGCTTGGAAGGTCTTGAGTAAACACAAAGGGAGGACTTAGTACAATACTTATCCTAACATTTAATTAAAGCTTGTTCTATCCAAGCCTCCTTTGCACAGGGTTACCAGCCATTGTGGATTAGTGGATGCAAGAGACATGCTTTTTTTCAGAACAGTTTTCAGGTCAACAGTCTTAAGGCTTCAGCATATCCCTGTGAGGCAGTAAACTAACTACAATGGGCAACAGGGGGACAGAGAAAGTAATGAAGGTTCCAGAATTCTTTGGCTTGTCCTTGGATTATTTCTCTAAGAGATATAGTGCTCAGGAGAAAGATAGGTTAAGAGAAATGTCAAAGAAGATCACTTCTGCTTGGAGTAAGAGCAAATATGTTTCCGAATTTGTATATGAGGAAACCCCCTGATCTTAATGCTGAAGTGAAGAACAGTTTGAGGGCAGAACTCTGTATGCTCCTTTGCAGCATTTCTGTGTGGAAAAATTTACTAGATTCAATTTGTGTCTTCTGAAGTTGGGTCGCAGTGAGCTGGACATATGGCAGCTTGCATAATCCTGAGAACATGACACATACATCCTGGATGAATAGCAGCTGGCTTCAAGAGGGTGACAACAGATTTGCAAACAGCAGATACCAGCTTTGTGAGATGGTCCTTTGTGCTCTTTGAAAGCTAAATTTTTTAATAGTATGTGTACTCTGGTGTGTTGGAAAAATGATTGGTACGAATATCTGGGAATAGCAATGAATACAAAATAGCAACATTAGTAGTTTTTTAGTAACATAAAGCACATTGCTTGTAGTGCTAATGAAATAATCTCAGTCCTGGCCCATATAGTTTACTATATAATGGGAACCGAGATGTAAGTGGAGGAATATAAATGTGTCTGGACAGACAATGCGGCAGCTCCTTTATTGTATCACACTAGCTGTGCATCTGGTGCTAGATTATTGATCTGGCTAGGCAAGATGCACATTTCCAAGAAAAGAAGTGAAAGTGTTATTAGGTAAAAAATATAAATGGACTCCTTAGATATCAATGGTGAGAATTCAGCATTCAGGTAGTGTTCTTTGGTTTTTTTAATTTTCAGGAAACTTCAGAATATGAAGCATGCTAGACTGATTGTAGTAAAATTAATATCATAAGTCACTATTCCTTAGTCTCATGGAAGTTTGAAAGCATTGGATGTAGCCCCCAGGTGAAAGAATGTGTGTTCAGAGGAGGTTGGAACCACTATTTTTTTTAAATGATATTTCAATCAGATAAATAGAATGACTTGATTGAGGTTGATGTTATTTCATAAAGTGTAGAGGTAATACTGAAGAAAGAAGTTTTAAAAAGTTATGCAGCTTAACTATAATTTATGTGTTTGAGTGCAAGGAAGTCATACATCTCAGGTTTTATGTAATTATTTGTTTTACGTTATTCTCACCTCTTTGCCATAGCCTCCTTTTCCATCCCAGTGCAGCTACTCCTTCCTAAGTGGGAAACCATAATGGATCTCTATATCATACAGAGTTTGGAGGACTTAATCATTTTTCCTGCAAAAGTTAAATAAAGTGAAAAACTTTCACCCCATCAATCCTTTAGAAAGCTGTCCAAGTTGACATTTCATTAGCACATTTTGTCAGTGGATAAATCGTACAGCATGCTCTGAAGAGAAGGTGGAAAACATCCAGTCTTTTTTCATTAGATCCATCTAAAGCTGAACCACTGGAGATTACATACAAAAAAGCACATGAGACAGAGAAAGTGCTATTCTGCCTATAAACTGCATTAATCATTCATTCCCTTCTGAGTGCTTTGAGTCACTACCCTGTCTCTGGTTAGATCCAAAACCAGCAATTTAATTTTGAGCTGCATGACAGATACATTTCAAGGAAAATCACAGATATAATGACTCCTGCCAGGCTTGATAAAGTCCTCATTCATCAATTAAGGAGCTTCCAATAAGGCAAGATGGATAGAGCAAAATGAGGCAGATCATATGATAATATGTGTAGGGTTGGGGTTGCCAGATTTTTCCCCCCTCTCATGCACACACAAGCACATATTCTCTAAAACACCCCTCACCCTTCCCTCCCTCATACATGCTCCTTTTGTTGATTCTGGGAATAGAAATAATTAGGGAGCTTTGATTCACTAGTATGAACTAATTACCTAAGGGACTGGGACTGCTTCACTGCTCCACTGAGAGTAAATGTGAAAGGGCTGACCAAAGGCAATAAATACCTGAGAAGTCACCCATTTACTGCAGTGTCAGAATGATTTTCTCTTAGTGAATTTTTTCTTGGCTATGCTGAAAACAAGTGCTCAAATAAAAATGATATATGTAAAGAAAGAGTGGTGCGGCAAAGTCAAATGAATTGCTGGCAAATGCGCTACATAGATAAGTGAAGCTCCAACAAGAAATAGGAGACACAATGTGATAGATTAATGACCAAATTAAAATACTGACAAGACAATTAAACGGGCACTGTCAGGTTAAAATCGTGGGTCTGGTACAGTGTTAAGTCATTGGATGTATTAGATATTGAAGGGTCATTTTGCAGTTCGGAGCTTGACTAAATACAAAGTCATCCCTGCTTAGGGTTTCGTAATCAGACATCTCTGATAAACTTTACATATAGATGTTCTAGCCTAGGATTAGAAGATTATACCCTTGTGCACCTTTATGTACAAATGAACTTTCATCCAAAATTCCTCTATTGAGTGGTAAAAGCACAAATAATGCTTGAAGCTCTACAGCTGTTTTAAAAAGCATCAAAGGATTACTCATCTTACTTAGGTCCTTTGATGATACCAGGAGGAACTTATTCACAGACCTTGCTTTCCTGGTCATCACATCCCGTCACGCCCTCCATCCCTTCCCCTCTTTGGACTTTGCTCCGTTTTTGCCTTTCTAGTGGCTATTTTAACCAGTCCATCTCAATTACTTCCTACCACTAAGAATGTGGTTTCTTTTATTCCCTAAGACAAAGGATAGGATATTCTCAGAAGACAGACATATTTTGCTTTCAGTGGTTCATTTCTAGTAAAACATTCTTGTTTAGGTTATTTAAAAGACAAATGGTTGAGTCCCCAGTGGCCTACAGTAAAAAAAAATGGAACACTGCAATCTATGCTAGATTCAGAACACATTTATTCTTGGACACTTGGTGCCTTGACTTTTTTGTTGTACCTTATTCCACCTCTGATGTAGGCCTTTTTTCTGTTGTTTGGAGAAAACAAAGCCATAACTCCTCATATTCTTGTCTTTTGTCTGCATTTAGAGTGTCACTGGAGGAGATGCAGATCATAAAATGAAGCTGCCTTCAAGTAACTTGAAGGTTCAAATGAAGAGTCAGAGAGCATAGAAATGGTGGAAAGTCACCTTTATCCTCTGTTCTTCCACATCTGTTCTTTCATCTCAAATGACACAGTAATAGATAATTTCCTCATATCCTAAATACATGGTTTGTGCTCTTTAAACTTTTACTTTGGTGGTGACCAATATGAAGTAATGTACTTTCCATTTTTAATCAATTTAACCTTTTTGTCCTGATTTACATATATTACTGTGCTGTTGTTTACATATTTGCTATCTGCAAGGAATTATTTGAATTTCAAAATGCTATTTTAAATTAAACTGTTTTTCAAATTTCTTCTTCCTTTCTTTCCACCTTCTTTTCAAATGCTTTAAATCTTCTTACACAATGCAGGGCTTAAAAGCTGGGTTTTTTCCTAGGTTTTTCATCTTCTCTATCTTTCCTACCCGTGTGGCTGAACAAAAGTAAATCTGGCACTTAAAATTTCTTTGTTGAGTTCTCAGAAGTAACAAAATAGGATTGTGACATTGTTCAAATTAGCAGAAGTTAGCAGACATTCCTCAGCTGCTCAGACGTAATTGACTGTTCTGATATTAATGTCTATACTCTGGGTGGCAAGACCTTTTCATTTTCTACAGCTACATTAGGCAACATCCTCCTTCTCATGAAGTTTTGGCAGTTAGAGACACTCAAGTCTTTCTTTGAAGAGAAATTTTCGCTTTTGGAGTAAACTTGATCTTATGTATTTTCCACAGTATTTGAAATACCCAATATTAACAAGTGTTTTCTGCTAGCCAGACTTTACTGTCTCCGTTTCATCTGATGATGCCACACTTGCATTTTTGACACCACAGCCAGTTGCTTTACAACTTGTGCTTTCATAAATATGCATAAAAAAGGCAGGTGGTGTAAACACATGTTTTGCTGATACAAGGTGATGTTTAAGGAATGAATGGTCACTATCGAGCAGGAGTCTTATAAGTAATTCTCAAGATATTAATTCTGGGGCCTGAGACAGCATTTTGGATAGTTTTATAAGTTAAAAAATGTAATGAAAAATTTACCCCATGGAATCTATATCTCTGACTGTCTCTTTGGAGTCCCTGCTGGCAAATGTGAATGGGAAAAATGTTCTATGGGATGCTCCCAACTCCAGCAGAGCTTGAAGGGGTACAAGTATTGTCTCCCTTCTTCTTTCCTTATTTCCCATGTATTTGCATGCAAGAAGCCTCATTGCAGCCACAGAACAGTCTCTGGCAGCTTTTTCCCTGCTGTGCTTCCTCACTCCCAGCAGGACTAGCTAGAGATGGGAGTGCAGAGCTCCAGCTGTGCTGCTCAGCAGGCAAAAGTGGTTTTGCCCCTGCAGCCTGAAGAATGAAAAGTTGTGATCTACTTCATCTCTGTAGAGAAAAATGCTCTTTGCAGATTTTTTAGAAGGCTGAAAGCTTAAATCAGAAAAAGGTGACACTGAGTTAAAAACAAAAGAGTTTTAAAAACTCCAGGTATCTCTTGCCCACAAGCCTAATTTACGGGCCTTTGAGAGTACAGCAACACCTACCAAGATAATAAACTTTTTGTCTCCTTTAGGAATTCATCCTGCAAATAAGAAATAGTTTCTGAGAACCTGTGTAAAATCCAAAGACAAATATAGCACTATTGTTTAAGTAGCTAGAATATGTCAGTTTAGTTAATACTCTGCTTAATATATTTTAATGTAATATATTGTGGTAGATAAGGGTGTTGAGGAATTTGTTTGTTTCAGTAAAACCCAAATAGTCTTAAAGAAATAATGGCATTTAATTACAATTTCAAGGAGGGTAAAAATGTAAATGTTTTTAGAGGTTCTGTGTATAGAATTTTCAAAATAATTCTAACACCATTTATCATTCAATAGGTGGAGACACTAATGTCACTACTGCTCAGACAGCAGTAAAACTAATGCTCCTGTTTGCAGGTATTGTTCAGTGTCCTTGCTTTTCCCTCTTCATATAAAATTATATATGGTTTATGCATATTGTAGCAAACCATGGTAACTATACAAATGCTAATATAAAATCATGGCCCAAGATGCTTTATTTCAAGATGATCTTTGTTACTGTGGTTATAAATTTATTGTCATTATAAATACAAGTAAACTATACCGTAGTTTTATCTCAGTATCTCTATTATAATCCAAATTTTCCTCACAGAATAGTAGGTCTGATAGTTTCTTTCTAAAAAAAGATATAGTTTTGTTTTCTAGATACTTGGGGTTTATGCCATTCAGCCTAAATCTGGAAGCTTTTAAAGGCAGATGAGGAATGGGATGAAGAACAAAGTGGCTTTTACTTTAAAGAAATCTGAGGATTCTTCATAGAATCATAGAAGCATTTAGATTGGAAAAATCCTTAACATCATAAAGTCTAACCTGTCTACCAAGTCCACCACTAAACCATGTCCCTAAGTGCCACATCTACTAGTCATTTAAATACCTCCAGGGATGGGGACTCAACCACTTCCCTTGGCAGCCTGTTCCAGTGCTTGACAACCCTTCTAGTGAAGAAATTTTCCCTAATATCCAACCTGAACCTCCCCTGATACAAACTGAAACCACCTCCTCTTGTCCTATCACTTGTTACCTGGTGTCCTGGGTTCAGCAGTAGCAGTCATTATTTTTTTCCTTGGTAGCTGGCGCAGTGCTGTGTTTTTGACTTTCAGTCTGGGAACAGTGCTGATAACGCCAGTGTTTCTAGATACTGCTTAGAATGTTTAGTCTGACCAAGGACTTCCTGAGTCTCATGCTCTGCCAGGGAGGAGGGGAAGCCAGGAGGAAGCAGAGGAAGCAGAGACAGGACACCTGACCCAAACTGACCAAAGAGGTATTCCATACCACAGCACGTCATGTCCAGGGATGTAACTGGCAGTCACCCGGAAGGGCTAAATTACTGCTGGAGTGGGGCTGGGTACTGGACTGTGGTGAGCCATTATATTCTCTTCCCTTGTTATTTCCCTTATCATTTTTTATCATTGGTGGTAGCAGCAGCTATTTGTGTTATACCTTAGTTACTGGACTGTTCTTATCTCAACCTGTGGGAGTTGTATTCTTCTTTATTCTCCTCCCCATCCCTCCAGGAGCTGAGGGAAGAAGAGGTGGAGTGATTGAGAGACTGCGTGGCAGGGCTTAAACCACGACACCTGGAGAAGAGACCAACCCCCAGGTCACTACAACCTCCTATCAGGTAACTGAAAAGAACAATAAGGTCTCCCCTGAGATCAAATTAGTGGGAACCATGATAGATGCAAGATCATAAGGTCTCAGGAGAGTTTTCATGCTGTAAGGTGCTTCTGAGATCCTCTAAGAAGAACCTTTATGCAAGCACTATAATTCGTGCATACATAAAAATATTTATATCTTGGGTTACATGGGCACACAAATTTATATACTTCCATATTTCTAAGTTAGTTTTGGACATTTAAATACATATATGCATGAAGAAGTATATATGGCATCAGCTATATGACATAGTGTGTTGGCATTTGTTTATACCTGGGAATTATAACTTATATCATTAGTCACTTATCTTTTTTGTTTGTTTGTTTTTAAAAATGATACTATTCCATTGAATTAAAGAAAAAAAAAAACCCAAAAAAACTTTTATTGGATATTTTCGTATTCCTCTATTTCTACACTGAAGAAAAAACCACTATGTAATACAAAAAGAGCACTTACAAACCAGGAGAATCTTTTTGTTCTCTTGTATTTTGATAAAAAAAAAACCTAACAGGATATCCTAGAACAGTTCATTACAGGGTGTCTATTCTGGTCAGAATATCATGTGAAAGGGTGGATTTAAGATTCTAGAAGAGAAAACAGAAGCAACATAACTACGCAAGTTTTGAGGTTTATTGGACCATTTGAACTTCAGAAAATTAATTACTAGGCACAGGAGACCAGAATATTCTCACAGAAGTGAATATTATTTTTAAAAATTACAATACCAGAACCCTGGCTTTTTAAGCATCTCGAGAGAGTGAATATGAAGAATTCCAATTTCCTTCTCCTAGTGAGAACGGGGATGACATGGGTGAACATTTCTTTCAGTACTTCTGATTTTGATTCTTTCTGAAGCACACAGCTTCTAAACAATGAAACAGAATAGAAGAAGTAACCTTTGTGGAATTTATTTGGTTCCTAGTTGATATCATGACCCATAGCTGATGTGTACCAATCAGGTGAGGATGAAATATCATAGAAGCCAAACAACGGTTCTCAAGGAGCATATAGAAAAGGTTAAATTAATTACTTTCTCAGTAATAGCCCAAACAGTCTTCCATGTAAGCTATATAATGCGAAACTTTTGATTTTGAAAGGTTAAATATGGGGCACATCTCAGATAGCTTCATGGCTGGAAATAAAACAGATTTCTTACAACTATAAACCTAGTTGTTTCTCTTTGTTTGAAACATTTTCCACTATAGTCCAATTAGGTGTGCTATATGTTGCCAGTTGGTAAGTGAAAAACTTGTCTTCATTGTGTTTTCATTTAATTTCCGATAGTTTGCTATGGAACAGAGATGTGGTTTACAGTATGATCAAAGGTGTTAATGTACCACTTGTTCTGTACCATAATACTTATTCTATTTAACGGAATAAAGGCAGTGGTAGGAATTCCTTTAAACACCCAAAAGAAAGTGTTCAAAAACATCATATTGCATACTGCAGATTAAATAGGACACCTACACCATATACTCTATTTTCTCCTTTCTTTTCTGCTTTCAGCTTCTGTTTAGATTCTCATTCATCTATAAGATAATGTTAATGATGTATTTAAAGACAGGTTTGGAGTAAAAAGATACACTGTCTCAGCAGTTTTACTTTGCTAAAGGCTGTTATGCAGTACTTTTTAGAACAGAAAATAACATTGAAAAGTTTTTATATTCCTATTTTGTTTCTATAGTGTCATGTATTTTTGCTTTTAGTCTCATAAGGTTAAGACACCTAAGACAGTGGTTTTAACTGATAATTTGATGGCTAACATTGGTGCTTAGAAAAGACCAAATCCAAAAATGTACAGGGTAACAGAGAAAATCTGTCCTACATGAAAAGAAATGACAGGTCTTTCTTTCCTTAAAAGAGTCAGATTTAGTATCTGTAATAACTCTAGAGTTACAAACAGAAGAGTTATTCAAATTAATCTCTAAATTAAAATGTCTGTCACTAATAGGAAGAAATCCTTACATATAGTGCTATAAATCTTACTGCTAGCACTAAACCATTCTAAAGATGGGTGAGACTAATAAATGTGTTAAAATCGTGTGCAAAGAATAGTGTGATTTTTTTGAAATTCTATCCTTAGCATGGAACTATATAAAGCATTTTTTAGGCAATCCAAATAAACAAATACAGGCAAATCATCTACTGCACTTCTAAGTATCCAGATAGTAAATAGTTATAGGTGATAAGCTTCTGCTTATAGAAAAAAAGAAAAAAAAGAAAAAAAATGTACAAGATTCAGGCTGATTTAATCCCGCTACTTTAAATGCACAAATGTATGGTTATAATTCAGAAAGCTTCAATTAATGTTGAACATGGGGTCTTTTTTTGATCTTAGCTTTAATGACTGCAAGCAGGAATGTTCCTACTAGTCTTCAAGTGACAACAGTATTTTAGCTATTAAGAGATTAATAAAATTAATATTAACAAATAGCATTATATAGTTATTATTAAGAATCTAGAAGATGCCATCTTTTCACAGATTCAAGTGAGAGTCTGTTGTCTACACACCTTCAGAATGCATTTTGTGAGCTGAAGTTTGTTTCTGAGATTCATGAAACAGGTTGTTGACATTTTCAACTTTTTCAGACTTCAACTGCCCTTTCAGTTGCAATTCTGTTGTTTATAATTCTGTTCTATTCTGGTGTAATTCTGTTCTCTTTTTATAAACAGGAGGTAATGAAAAATTGGTAGATTACTGCTATATTATGCATATTTAAAAAAAGATATACAAATATATTTACACATATGTGTTTTCTCTGTCTAAAAGTGTTACAAGCTCTTGTTAGGAATGATCTCTGTAACTTACAGGCCTTGAAAGGCACATTTAAGTATTTAGCTCAAAAGTCAGTCATGCATATTTTCTGTTAAAAAGAAGTTTCCTTTGTTAACTGTACTTTTCAAACTAATGATTTATTACAATCCCAAAGAACAAGAATATATTTCTATATAAAACAACAACACTTAAGAAAGTTTTCAGTGTTTGAAGAACTGTTAAGAAAGAAATAACTATCACCTTATTAGCACTGTGTAAAAATGCCCTGATGATAATATGAAATACATGTGCCTAAAAGAATATATCAGAACTAGCTATCTGTCCCACTGAAAATCAGTGAAACATGTTGTTAACTGTAATAATGCTTTGAAAATGTTAGTATTGCATGCAGAATGCTAAAACTCTGTGTACATGTCTGTATGTTGTACAGCAGCACTTAAAATATTTCTTATGTCAAGAAACAGTTTATGAAATGCTGCAGTAATAAATTACTGTTTAGGGTTTTATGCAACTCAAAAGGAAAACAACAATAACCTATTAAATGGTTAGAATATTGGTGATGAGAAAATTATTTAAATGTATGCCTTAGAGGGAGGTGAGTTTATATAAAAATTCAGTAACAGTACACTGTAACATTATGGGGGAAATATGTAATATAATTGGGAGCCAAATTAGAAGCTAAGCATCACTGACTCCATCAATGACATGACTAGGGGCAATTCATCCAAAACCCTACAGTAATTGGAAATTCACCCTAAAGTAATCAGTTAATAACATGTCTAGAATCAATCAAAAGCAGTAGTGAGTCAGAAATACTAGTCTTTTTTATCAATTTGTGTGAAATAGAGATGTTTTGGGGTGTATATGAAACAGAAGTATGCGAAGGGACTTGGAAAAAAAGGTGTGTGTCAGATGGAAATGAATCTTCTGTTTCCTTTTGGATTACTGACTCAGACAGTAAACACTGGGCTATATTTAGTATCTTGTACTGACAGACAGCGCTGGATTATACCCATTTAAGGTTTTAACACGCTACATAACCTCATCATCTTTTATGAAAGGAAGACCTGCTTAGTGGATGAGAGAAAGGCTATGGATGTTGCCTACTTAGACTTCAGTAAACCCTTTGGCACTATTTCCCACAGCATTCTCCTGGAGAAACTGGCTGCCCACGGCTTGGATGTATGTACTGCTCCACTGGGTAAAAAAATGGCTGGATGGCCAAGCCCAAAGAGTGGTGGTGAATGGAGTTAAAACCAGGTGGCTGCCAGTCACAAGTGGAGTTCCCCAGGGCTCAATATTGGGGCCAGTTCTGTTTAATGTCTTTACCAGTGATCTGGACGAGAGGATCAACTGTACCCTTAGTCAGCTTGCAGGCGATAACAAGCTTGGAGGGAGTGTTGGTCTGCTTGAGTGTAGAAAAGCTCTACAGAAGGATTTGGACAGACTGGATCAATGGGCCAATACCAGTATTGTGAGGTTCAACAAGTCCAAGTTCTGCGTCCTGCATCTGACCCACAACAACCCCATGGAATGCTCCAGGCTTGGTGAAGAGTGGCTGGAAAGCTGCTTGGAGGAAAAGGACCTAGGGATGCTGATTGATACAGCTGAACATAAGCCAGCTTGTGATGAGGCAGTCAAGAAGGCCAACAACATCCTGGCTTATATGGCCTGCTAGAGTGGCCAGCAGGATCAGGGAAGTCCAGGATGCTGGACTTTAAGGTGCTGGAGTGGGTCCAGAAAAGGGCAAAGAATCTGGTAATCAGTCTAAAGTACAAGTCTTATGAGGGAATCTGGGTTGTTTAGCCTAGAGAAAAGGAAACTAAGGGGAGAGCTTATCACTCTCTACAACTACCTGATAGGAGGATGAAATGAGAAGGGGATTAGTCTCTTCTTCCAAGTAACAAATGGTAAGACAAGAGAAAATGACCTCGGTTTGCACCAGGGGAGGTTTAAACAGTATATTAGGGAACTAGTAGTTATGTTAATGATTGGACTCCATGATCTTAAAGGTTTTTCCAATCTAAATCGTTCTATGATTCCATTATAAATCATCTGTCAATCTCTAAGTCCCCTGAGGTCTACAGCTGCCTTTCTGCTGCATTCCTGGACACAGTAGGACCTGGTTTAAGGGCAAGAACTCAATGAGCGAGTAAGCAATTAGTGATCTGATAGCACTGGATCAGTGTCGATTGCTGTAGTTGGTATCATAATGAATGAGAGAACTTGGGGCAAATATGAGGGGTCAGGGCCCAGGATATGTATCACCTTACTGTTCCTGACAGGGCTCATGTCAGCTCACAGGTAAGGAGGCTTATATGTGACCTACAAGCTGTCTAAGAAAATGCTGAAAGAAGTCTCAGTGATGCTCAGTGAGAGGATCCAACCATCTACTGTGTGAAGCTCTTGTGCTTGATCCCCTTCTGGGCTGTGCTGCAGCCATGCTGCAGCCAGGCACCCCTTTCATGAAGGCTTTACTTCTGGGTTGCCCCATAGACCTGCAGAGTCATCTTACAGGGCACTGAGCTTCTGGTAGACCATCAGCAGTCTTGTGCTACACCCTATGCTTCAGGATAGTGGGACTTGCACTTGTTAGTGAGGCTATGTCGTGGGTTCAGCTGTAGCAGTTATTTTTCTCCTTCTTAGTACCTACTGCAATGCTGTATTTTCACCTTTAGTCTGAGAGCAAAGCTGATAACATACAGATGTTTTAGTTGTTGCTAAATAGCACTTATCCTGATCAAGGACTTTTTTGTGTCTTATGCTCTGCCAGTGAGGAGAAGCACAAGAAGCCAAAAGGGAGCAGAGACAGGACACCTGACCCAAACTAGCCAAAGAGTGTTCCATACCACAACACATTGTGCCCAGCACATAAACTGGGGGGAGTTAGCCAGAAGGGCAGCTCAGGTTGGGCTGAGTATCGGTCAGTGTGTTGTGAGCGATTGTACTGTGCTTCACTCGTGCTTATTGTTTTCTTTTCCTTTTCCCCTTTTAGTTTAATATTCTCTCTCCTTGTTATTTCCCTTATCACTGTTATTAGTAATGGTAATAGTACTAGTTTCGTATTATACCTTAGTTACGGGCCTGTTCTTATTTCAACCCCCCCAGGAGTGAGGGAGACGGAAAAAAATGGGGAGTGGGGGAACAGCTGCTTGGTTCTGAATTACCAGCTGGGCTTAAACCATGACAGGCCATCACTTCTTCCTGTCTTGTGTTGTCTTCTCCCTTTGCAGGGCAGCCTGCCTTTGTTGATCCCTTTCAAAACCTTTCAGAGAAGCATTTAAAAATGCTTCTTACATTTGGAAGCTTGACAGGCTTATGGACCAGTGTACAGAAAAGAGCATACCTGCAGACAGAAATACTTGCATGGATTTCGAAAAGTAGGTCTTGGGTGTAAGTGTCATGGTTTAAGTCCAATCAGCAACGCAGCTTGCTCTCTCACTTCCCTGCCTTTTCCTCCCTGCCCCACTCCCAAAGGAATGGGAAGGAGAATTGAAAGAATACAACTCCCACAGACTGAGATAAGAACAGTCTATTAACTAAGCTATAACACAAACCACTGCTGCTACCACCAATAATAATAATGATAAGGGAAATAACAAGGGAAGAGAATACAACTGCT
>WYDI02038317.1:21834-42985 GCA_009867235.2 Psittacus erithacus | reverse complement strand
AAAGTTAGAAACACAGTGCTGCACCAGCCACTAAGAAGGAGAAAAAATGACTGCTACTGCTGAACCCATGACATATACAAAGGCCAGTCCACATGTTCAGTAAGATGATCCTTGCCTGTTGGGTATTTATTTGCAGGAGTGTAGACAATCCTGTCAGACTTGCAAAAGTCATTTTTTCCCCTCTAAAACTACCCATGATGCTCATTGTGCTTTTTAAGTGTACTGTAAATATGGGGCTCGCAATTTTTCTGTCATTGGGATTGCAGAGGGATAGCTTCCCTGCCTGTTTACCCACAGCTTCCCTGCATGTGGAATACCATTAAATAACTGCTTAGAAAGGATGGACTGGACCCAACAGGCATGACTTACTTAACAAGTTGTTATTTATGGAAAGTAATCCAGCAGTGCGGTTTTTTTGTGAATCTGCCTATGTGCCAATAAAATGGGACAATTTCCAGAGCAACCTAACTCCAGTCATATATTCATGAGTGCAGAGATGCTAAACTGCCGCAATGATGTTTGCAGCTGGGGCTTTACACAGATTTAAAAATGTATACAAAAGTTTAAAAGCTACTTTTGTAAATCTGATTACTGGAAGACAGAAGGAGAAGACATTTTCATTGTAGTTTTGCAGGTGTTATTGGTTTTGCAGTGGCACTGCAACAATGGTACATAAAATGATTAAGAATTGATTAGGAACATTGATTGTTTCAGTCTGCAGACTCATGACCTGTACATGAATCCTCTTAAAAGCTGATGGCTGGGAAAAGATTTTTGGGAGGGGGTTGTTTGATTTTGGTTTGGAGTTGGGGTTTTTGGGTTGGTGGTGGTTTGGGGTTTGCGGGTTTTTTTAAAAGCAGGTGGATTATTTCTTCTGCATTCACAGAGAGGTCCCTTTTTCTTGGTTTCACAAAACCACACTCAATTCAGTAAATTGCTGCCCCTTTATCTCATATCCCAAACTAAGTTCAGCATCTGGAAAAGCTTAAGGACTCAACGCATCAAATTATCCAGCTCAAACTGTTGTTTACGCCAGGCCATTTTGTCCTGTCATCTCCATGACAGAACGTCAGAGCTTTTCTTTCTGTTGCCTTCAGCTTCCAGCATCTGCAGGGATCTGATATGCCACCTCTGCATTACACAGGGGGAAACCGTCAAACAGTTGTGATTAAGGCAGCAAGACAGACAACTGCAGGCCACGGTAACTTCTGGTACTGCATTGCAGTGATGCCTTCTGTTAGGGTTCAGATTTCACCCTTCTCGCTCACTAAGCCATTTTGGTGGGTTTCCTAAATCTTCTGACTTCCCATGTGATGGGCTGCTGTTACCCGTTTTACTAAAACGTCCCAAAGTGTGATGGCATGAAACTGCGTTGCTTTGCTAGGCGTGTACTAGCGTCACTTTCTCTCTCCACTTACAAGTTTACATAGCGGTTTCCCCTAGACGACAGGAGCTTTTGTTCTAAAGTGTTCAGTTTTATTGTCTTCCCTTATTCTACGTTTTTCATTTTTTTCTGATGATATTAATTGGAATGTCTGTTCAGTAGTCCAGTCAAGCTGAGAACCAGCAGTGGGAATCTGCAGTGTTGAAGTTTCAATATTGTTGTAGCTTTATTCTAATGGTGTATACCTGTGGGTGTATGCACTTAAAAAAATACTTTAATTTACGCGTGTATAGAATTTATCTGTGTGCACGTGTCCATTTTTAGCAGTATAGCCCTCTCTAGCTGTCTCTGTGTATGGAACTTCTGCCATAAAAATGTCCAGAAATACAGACACAAATGCCTTCAAGGATCCACTACGATCATAGGTTTCTCATTAAATCATCTTCTTTAGACTTCTGACTCACTCAGGCTCTGACTCAGCCTCCCTCCACTGGCCATGTCAGGAGCTTATATCCTGAATGTTGGCACCTGAAAACAGTGTTTGTACCTACAGTAAATGCTAAACTGTTTTGCATCCCTGCCCAACAACTTGTCTGTGTTTTTTGCTGTGAAATACTGTAATATGCTGAGTCTCAGAAAGGCACTTAACGGATGACTTGTTTATCTTCTCTAGACTTCAATAATCTGTGGCTTGAGGGATCTACCAAGTTGTTCTTGGTTATGCAGATAGGGACAGCATGGCTGAATTTGAAGTTTCCAGACTAATATGACCATGTTGTATGTGGATGTGTATAAACAGAATTTAAATGTAACCTGTGCTTGTTGTTGAGTGTTTCAGACAATTAATTTACATAAAAGTAACTAAGAACTGATTATAATGAGTTTAATCTTCAGTGTAGATAGATTAGAAATGTGTCATGTAGTTCTTACTAAGGTTAGTAAAGGGACTCTGCCCAAGAGTGATATCTGTAATACACCCTACTGTACTGCAGTTATCTACTTAGAAGAGTAAAGTAAAATCAGATTTGAAAAATAGAATCTAAAGAATTACCTTAAAATTTCTCTGGCAGTATATGGTATCACTGTAGAGCCTGATTTGCATAGCTTTTGAGCTTGTGTGCTCAACACAAAACCAAAAACGTTTTTGTTTCATTAAGGATCTTGATTTGCTGCACAACTTCAATTTGGAGATCTGAGCTCAGAGTTTAACATTAGAGGTTCTCTTACAAAATTCTGAGTTATTCCAGTAGTATAACAGTTTCAGAGATGACAAAGATACACTTCTTTCTGTATTTTCCATTTGTGCAACTTCTTAGACATCACCAGCATGGGAAATGCATTACAGAAAATAAGTCAACAAATGTAACATTTTGTTTATTAATTCTCAGGCTGCATGAAATTAAAAAATCAGATGTGAGAACACAGAGGAAGATTATATTTCACGGTTAAATGTGATTTGGCACTCTAAAAAGGAGCTAAGTAAATCTGGTGTTATACTAATAATTCTATTTTCTTTCTACATTCATTAAAATTAAACTTTGCCTTCCTATAGTGTGAAAATTTGTGGGGTATCAAACAATACCAGACAAAAGGTATAAATGATGAGCATGTTAACTTCTGATACTCATAAATATTTGATATTCTGAATAAGGATTTCATTGTTCACGTGTCTCTGAGTAGAGATTGCTGAGCTAGAAATTGTTTTGTGCCAGAGTTTATATGGTAAGATTTGCTCTTGCTGCTTTTTTATCTATTATAGATCCTTAGCAAGGAAGCCAATTCCAAAATATAGTCAAAACAGTACACTAGCAACACATAAAATACTTTCCAGCCTATAAATCAAGAAAAAATAAACAGTGTAATTTGTCATGTATGTCAAGAATATCAGGAGTTTAGGTGTCCCGTAGCATATGCTCCTCTGCTTTAACTGAAAGAATTCATATAAGGAGTAAAATTTCCACCTAAAGTCCACTTTGTCGCAGATTGTTGCCTGAAGTGTGTTTCTGCAGATGTTCAGTTTGCTACATCTAACTAATTATTTGTGTTTCAGTTGTTGCATGGAGAAGAAATATTTTGGAGGAGAAATCCACTAACGTGTGTGCAGGTTTTTTGTGCAAGTCCTCTGTGTTGGAAGGGGGAACTGATCTGTCACATATGCTATTCAGTCTGATGGATCAACTCCATTCTTGCGTTGTGCCTGAATCTGCATAGCATGCAAGAAGGGGGATCAGGGCCATACATAATGATCAGCACACAAAAACCTGATGTACCTGTTTTCCTTTTTTGTGGCTTTCTACTACCTGGTGATCCTTTAGGGATAATATACTTTTTTCCAGGCTTTTTTGTTTGTTTTCTTAGGGTGTTGTTTTTTTTGGTGTGTTTTTTTTTTTGTTATTGTTGTTCACTGGAGCTTGCATATGATAAGTGAGTTACTTTGAAGAGTGATTGGTCTTCCAGGACCATATCATAAATAAATGGAGATGATGAAGAATTACACATTCAGTGTGGGATTTAGAGTGCATGCCTCTGTGTGCATGTTTGTACATATATATAAGGCAAAGCAAATTCAAATTATGGCTGATCAGTTGTACACGCACAGATATATCTTAACTCAGAGAAGAAGGTAGCAGGAAACAAAAGTATTTCACATTTGTAAAAATGGTTATGGAGAAATCTGACATTGCCTTCAATGTATCTTAATTAGATTGTATAATATATCACCCAGAAGAATTTTTTTGACTTAATAAATCTGTAAGGGCTGCATTTGTTGTCATCATATGAGAAAAAGTCTTAACTGTAGGGTTAAAGAAAGGAATCCTCATTTAAAAGCAAAAGCAAATACAAAATATCGTTCTTGCTAGTCGAACACGTAAGTGTCTACCCTGTCTACAAAGCCTCAAATAGGATAGAGAGGAATTGTTTGCACAGATTAATTTATGATTTATTTTTTTTTCTTGAAGTTCTTTTGATGGAGGCTTGCTTCACTCTTTATGTTATCAGACTGTTTCAGGTCCTGGCAGTCATGCTTTTTTGGTTAGTTAGATTACAGTCAAAATAGGTAGTAGGTGTTTTCTGTTGAATGATGAAGGGCAGCCTCGTGATTATTAAGAAAACTCTGTGGTATATTGAGCACTGATGAAAGGTAGCATGATAACTAGCGTCTGGCTAACAAGAGAAACCTCAAATTATTGTATGTGATTTATGCCAGTATGTCAGTTTTCCACAAACTGAGTGATAATTTAGAAAGGGAAAAGAGCAATTCACACATATACATAAAATCTGAATCTAATCCAGAATATCACATTACTTTGCACAGCCACATGCTATGCATGTAGAATATTAGTAGTAATTCCCATCAGTATAATCTGTGAAGAATTTCAGTTGCCTTGCAGATTCAGCAAATTAAATTGTTGTGAAGATGATTGTACATCTTTTCTTAAAAGCATCTATTTGTTCTAATTGAAAGTACCTACTCTAGCATTCTTAATATGCTTGGCATGGTTTTCTAAGGAACAAATTCTGTTCATTTCAGTTGCTTTATTTCTGAAATCTGAGCCTGAGGAGATATGCTCTTCACAGGCTTTAATTCTTTGTGAGAATGACAGGGGTTCATCAAACTTTGATCTCCAACGTTCCAAGCAGTTTGAAACCAGCTGCTGCTGGGTTCTGTTAAAGGCACAGGGGTTGGATCAATTCAGTGAAATATATGTTGACTTGGAAGAGAGGTTATCAGCTCTCATTAGATTTTTAAGGTTAAAGATGGGGGTGAACTGTGAACTTAAACTGACAGGGACGAGTCTTGTTTAGACACAGACTGAATTGAAGTGTGTGGGTATGGATCAAGAAATGTAGAAAGGTTTATGTTGGCCTTATTATTACAGCTAAATGTTCTTTGCATTCAGATAGTCTCCCTGAAGTTATGTGCAAGCTTGATCATTAAGAAATGCAATTAAGAGAGAAATCGGGCAATCCTAAGTAATTTATTTGTTACCATGTCCCTTTTTCTACTTCTAAGTGTTTGGGCTGGATTTTTTTTTCCCCAGTACCTTCAAAGTAAATGGATTTTTTAGTATCATTTCAGCTGCAAATCAGATATTCTGAAAACATTTTTGGTTATTGTGGTTTGATATTTAATACATTAAAAGGCCTGATATTAAAAGATAGGAAAGAGCTTCTTTGTTTATCTTCAGAAGGCTTGCTGGGACACAGGTTTTGGGTAGTGAGATGCAGAAGTAGTTCAGTATTTCAGGATGGCAAACTACTGTATGATTCTGTTGGGTACAGAGCAAATGTCTTTAGATACAGAGATTGCCTGTGCTTAGCAAACCTATGGAGTCAAAAGCTTGGGAAGCTATATCTGCGCTGTCTTTCTTAAGTCTTAGACATTTGTCCTCAGCCTGTCTCAGCTTTTCTGTCTTTGAAATGAGAAAAATGGCAGCATAGTATTGATACTGGCTAGTGCTAAGGCATTTTTAGGTAAATGAATTGCAAGCAGGCAAAAGTTATAAAATATTCCTTTGTTTACTTGTCATCTGGGCTAAAGGACAGTTTGTGAATGCAGGCTTGGCAAGAGTAAACAAAACTAATTGTAGCTTAAATAACTTTTCAAGAGTGGCTGCAGTCTTTTGCCAACAAAGGATCACTGTTAGCTACTCCCTGAAGTATAAAAATGTATATTTTGGGGATAGAGGTAGCTGTTGCTGGGGCAGAATACTTTGTGTTGAAGGTGACTCTTACAAATTATTTCAGTAACATTTCAGTGAATCCAAAGTGCAGCTCCAGCTGCTAGAACCTTTCATTGTCTGAGTGCTGGCTAATGTCAGATTAAAAAATACTAGACTGGATCTTCCTTTTACCCCTGAAATCCAGAAAGTTGACTTTTGCAGCTGCAGATGAGCAAATTAGCATTAGGAATGCCAGAATATGTATTTCTTCCACTACTACGCTTATTGTAGTCTGAGCAGCTGAATGAATATATGATCTAAAAGTTAGAATAGTTTGCTTGATTGACATCTTATAAAGCTCCTGTCATCCAACAGTATATTCATAGCACATCAGAGAATATGAACCAGTACTGCCTGAAAAACTGTGTGTGTGATGCAAATGCAGAACAAGCCTCATTTATGATTATTTCTTTGAAATATAAGGTTAAAAGAGAAGCATTGATATTAAAGGATCAGTCGTTAAAGATGAGCACATAGCACCAACTTCCCATCTCATTGCTGCTTTATACTTGCCAAACTTACTCCTATATATAAGCCAAAAAATATATTGCTTGTTATTTTTACATAACAGTATAAGGTTTTTTTACATTTTCCACTCCACATAAATTGTGAGGCCAAGAAGAGAGGTCAGAATGTCTTGGGATTAAGCATCCATTTCTTACCTAAAAGAGCTTATTTCTAATACTTTGATTGGTCTCATTTTAACTGACCCATACAGTGAAGTTCCTTGACAGGTGGTTTCACCCAGCTGTATCTGCCAAAGGTGCTGTGCAGCCTCATTGCTTCTTGTTATTCTTTTTTCCTTGTCTTTATCAGTCTTGTGATCTCCCTTCTTTATGTGCCATTTCCAGATTTCCAGTGTTAATTGTTGAACTCAGATTTCTAAAATCTTTCTTTAATTTTACATCTAGAAAGGAAGGCATTAGCTCAGGTCCAGTGACCACAAAGCAGAACATTGCTCCCATCTAATTGATTGTCCATTTTTCTGTTCATTTTATTCTCTTCTGTAGAGGCAAAATAAACCTTACAAAATTGCAGACATTTCTATTTTAGTGTAGGTTTAATTTAGTAAAACTTTCAACAAGGGAGGTGGGGAGGCAAGATAGAGTTAGTAGTTTTGGTTCTGAGTGTAAGAAAATACAACTCTTTTTTCCAAGGCCCTGAAGGAATGTTTAGGCTCAAGGGCTCAGTGCCATACTCATGATATAAATACTATGCGTATTTATTCTGATATAATGTAGGCCTGTGTCATTTTCCACTAGTGTATCATGTTACAAATTCAAGTCCAGTGTTCTGTTCTCCCAACAATCCTTTTCAGCATTATTGCTTTCCAAGTTTCCCAGAGAGTATCTGTGTTTCAGATTACATTTTTCCAAATAGATCAGTTAACTTTTTCAAAATGGGGATCTTGTTTTTCTGTACATAGTTCACTTTGTTTTCTCTTACTAGTATTTGCATATCCCCTCCATTTTAATTTCCTCCATGAATTTCAGTATTATGTTACTTGCTCCCCTTTCCAGATAATATATGAATATATTAAATAAAGATGGATGTGTAACTGATAGCTGAAGTTTTCAATCTGATGCTTACAACAAACCTGAGATATTGCAGCTTGTCTCTTATAAACAATTCTTCCATTACCATGGCATGCCAATATTCTTGTCCCGAAATATATATACAAATCTTATTCTAGGAAAATTTATGCAATATTGTATAAAGTGCTTTGCCATCACATGTTTATTGTACTCATGACTTTTCTCTTGGCCCCTATTTTTTTGATAGCTATTAAAAAAAAAAGGCAAAACAACAAACCAACCCAGCCTCTGTACCCATCCCTACCACACCCCACCCCTTAGTCAAAAGAAAACCATGGGCTGCTCAGCTTTCTTTTTCTAATTGAGCATGCTCGGTTTTGTAAGGCGTGAGTTCTGATAATCTGAATTTTACCATGTCCGTGTGGTGGTTACTGCTATCTGTTAAGTAGCCACTTATGGTCAGCTTCCATCTGAAGGTCTGCTTTAGTGACAAAGGATAGGCAATCCCTTGAGGACTGCTGAACTGGCTTTTCAGTGACCTTCGGATCTTTTTTCAGCTATTTTAAAAGTTTGGTTCAGAGAAAGTTGTTTGGAAGGAGCACCTTGCTTTTCTTTTGAAAATTGCCATCAACTTTTTTCCTCTCTTCCAAGATGTTTTAGAATTTGATAGGGTTTTTAGGTGGATTAGTAGGTAGAAAAACAAGTGGTATTCATTTTCTAATATGCTAAGCAGTATGTAATGTTCATATTTAATTGTGATGTTTTTACATGTGTAAGTTTTCAAGTCCTTCTGGAAGGACAGTTATTTATATAAAGTCTCCATGATTCCTAACAGTCCAATCTTTTTTTAATTTCTCTTAGTTTTTTTGAGATGTCTAGCTGAGGAGGATTTCAGCATCACCTGCACATTAAGACACGAACAAAACATTCGGCTGCTTTTGGTTCCTGTACTCTGGAAGTAGTATCTATTAATCAGAAGTGCTGGACACAGTACTTTATTTTGTTGTACTTTAAATAGAAGAGAACTTCCAAACGTCTCCTATATTCATTCCTGTTACACATCATGAGTTTTTAGTACGAAAGTTTTTTTCACTTACTTTCCCAGCAATGATATATCCACTTGGAGTCTGCAGTGGAGGATGACCAAGGCGAGTAAGTTTATAGTACGTTAACTGTAAAGATCACAATCTCTGTGTATGGGCAGCAGTCTCGTGACTTTTGAACACATGCTTCAAGAAGACTGCCATTCTTGTATGCATCTCTGAAGGGTATCTGAAACAGCATGTATTCTGTTTGCAGTTGTATGAATTTCATTTTTCATACCAAGTTTACCTAGCAAGTTTCTTAACACTACTGCTGGGATATAAATAGCAAATACCAGATTGTAGCAAAGTCAGTGAAGGATGCCTTACTGTCAGTCTCTCCAGGAAAATCCAGGGGTAATTCATTAGTTCTGAACCGAGCCCTTGGCCAGTGGCTCATTTTTGTTCCATTACTCTAAAGAGTCAAATTTATATCCCAAGTGAGTACACCCACAGATTTTATTATCTTTAAGACTCTGTGGCAGGCTTGCTGACTGCAGCTTAAGACTCTTCATAGTGAATAGTTGCACATAATCTTTTTAAAATACCAAAATCATTAATTACTTTGAAAGATTTCTTCTAGTAAAAAGTAGATAGCTTCTGTGCCTTATGACTGTACTTGCAATAATCAGCTCCCACAGGTCAATTAAATGCTTCAGGGTTTAGTCAGCAAGCAGACACCCATCACTGCTGCATGTACTTAGATGGAATGGAAGTTACTGCTTAATTATTCCATTTAAGACTGGATGGAAAAGGGGTCATTACGGGTTTAAAGCTTTGCTTTCGATTTATATGGCTTGGAATTATACTTACAAAGGCGAGAGCTTTTCTCTTTGCATAAATTAATTTAAAATCATAGACTTTTTGAGTGCTCTTCAGAAAGTAAATGGGATTCTGATTAATTTTAGTTCTACAATTGCAGGACTTAGTAATGAACTAAATGTAGACTGAAACCATGAGGAAGTTGAAGAGATCTTTTGAAGTATGTGTGAAAATGTCAGATGGATCTGCTGAGCATGTGTTTCTTTCATATGATGCAACCAAATGTTTAGGTTTCCAGCCTATATAATAAATTGTGTGCAGTGCCTCCCTCAGCCTTCTGTGGCATGTGTTCAAGGTGTGAAACCCATTATTCTAAAAGCTCTAAGTTGTCAGTGGAATTCGAGGAAAGCAGGGAAGTATGTGGTATTACATTCTGTGAAGAAGCAATCTGTCTACTTTCAAGTGTCACATTTTTGTGTCTGATTTATTGCCATTGCATCCGTATGTACAGCTTATGTGCAGCTCTGAGACAGTTGTACTGAGAAATGCTGCATTCTTCAAGTAATTGTATAGAATGTCTTTCTTAAATAGAGTACTTTAGAGTAAATTCACGATCATGAGTATCCATTATGCAATCGGAATGTCAGGTATAGGCAATGTAAAATATTGAAAATGCAGCAATCTTCCTACTCTGCTCTTAGGATTTCCTAGTGAAAATTTTGTACTCACTATCCATTTTCCTTTTTGCACCAAACACCTTCCTTACAACACATACGAGCTATAAAGAAAATAATCCTCAGGAAGGTTGCTGATTTTTTCATCAGTCTCTCATGAAATTAAAATTAATTTAAATTATGGGGGTTTCTCTTCAAATTATATGGAAATCCTAAATATTTTTCTTTTCAAATTGTTTATTTAAACTGATAATTTATTTTTAACTGCCTCAAGCAAATACTCAAGAAGTAGAAATCAATTTCAAACAGTGAGAGAAGTGAAAACAAGTAGGTGCTGCTTTGATCTTGATTCAGACTGGTTTTGTGAAAACATAGGCTGTTGTTACTTGAGATATCTTATCCTAAACAGCAAAAATGTTACTGGAACTTAAATGGCTAATGGAAACTCAGTTTTACTGTGTGGTCTGTTATTTCAGTAACAATAATACAGTACTTTAAGAATTGCATTTAACAGTGAGCTCAGAGATAATTGGTGAGTTTTAGGGTGCATCTTCAAGCAGAGTGTGCTCAGTTGGGGCAGTGAGAAATGCAATACAGTATTGCTGTAACCGGGAACTGTTGAAGGCCATATAGTGTCACCAGCTCAACTTCATACTTGTGGTCCCTGGATTACACTCAAAACTGGCTTTGTTTGTAACTTACACTGCTGCTATTATATATAGAACTGCACTGGACAGATGTGCTGCAGCAACATTTCAACAGGCTTTGGCCAAGAAGGAGACACAGTGATTGGTGAACAGAGCAACCTGTGGAAGATGGGCTAGAGGCAAGCAGGCTAAACAAAGTGGAAGTCTACAAAGATCAGAGACCTGTTATTTCTCTTTTCAAATACAGTGCCATAGGATTAAAAACAGAAAGTACCTTATAGTCAACAAAGCTAAAAGGATTATCTGTGTTAAGGTCAAAAAAATAAAAAAGGGGGCAGCTGCATGATACATGGCTGGATTTAGTTTGCTTAAATCAGACCACCCAGCCACAGTGTTCTCCTGGAATAGTATCTTGTATACAAAGCGTACATATTTCCTGTTAACCTCTCCCTGACTTTAGATAACATTTCTGGACACATGCATGGTATATTGTAGCCCAGTTGCCAATATGAACACTTAAAGATATTTTCTCAAATAATATTGTTGCGGCCACCCGGTGAGCAGCCAACTCTTATCTGTAAAGCCAGTTTGAAGAGTAGTGGCAGCTCTGTTGTAGATATCAGCTGACACCTTTAAACTAAATCTTTTACTTCACTCATCATCGGTCTCTGTGTTAAGCAAGCCAAAAATCAAGCGGTTAACAGGAAGGTTTGAGATCGCTGCAAAAACTGCAACCATTAAAGGATTTGCCAGTTTAGTCATCTGCCGTTTGCTGAGAATTCAACTTAACCACAAACTGGTTTGCTTTGCCATCATTTCTCTCAATTTTCAGTGAATGTCCTGTGCACCACTCCATGCATAGCAGAATAATCATTTTCTTTCTAATGCTCAAGGCAGCTGGAGTGTCCTGAGTAAGAAGATTACATTTGCAATGGCAAGACAAGTATCTAAACACATTAAATTAATCTCCTAGTCCTCCCTGGTTGTTGAAATTTTGCTGCCTGCTGGAGAATTTCAAAATCATGCAAGGGTTGGAGTTGGACTCTCATGTCCTCACAGTTATATCGTTATCCTTGATGCAAGTCACAGTGTAAGAGAGGGCTCAGGTGGCAGGGGCAGAAAAAAACCTTATTACTGGATCTGCCAATCTCATTCTCACTGGCCTCCTCCTAAGACAATGCAGCACTTGATACTGAAACCGTATTTTAAAACATTCTTCTCAGCTATTTTCTTCCCACTTTACAAGTTAAATGTATTATTACCTCTACAGGCAAATGGGTAAATTCCCTAGTACATACAAAATCATTGTATAAATAGAAGCCCTCCTGACAGATGTTCATAAATAATTAGATCTTTGTGCTTCTGAAGAACTTTGCTTTTTTTTTTTTTTCATATTTTACCCCATTTTTTAAGCAGTGTATTATAGAATAAATGTGAAGGCAACTGTGGTCTGCAGATATCCAAATGGCTGTGCATTTTAAGTCTGTAAGAACAGGAAAAGTACTGCTGCCCCAGAATGATTTTTCTTTCCCATGCTAAAACCTCAGAAAGGTGTTTATTTAGATGTTCCTGCTGACTTGTAAATTTCTTACTCTGTGGACACCAAAGAACAAAGAAAATCTATGCAACAAGAACAACTATGTGTTTTTTCCATGATGCCTTAGAGGATTAGACTGTATCCTGGCAATTATTTTTTTTCTATGCGCTCTTTCAAAGAATCATTAAATGTTGAAGTGCTAAGATACAGCAAAACTGTTAAACAATTTAAAGAGAAAATAAATAGCAGTTTCTCACAGTTCCCTGACTTCATTATCTTTGGACTTTCTATCTATGCCTACCATGAGATTTCTTTAATTGCTTCTTCAAGGATCCATGTTCTAGGAAAAATATACATTCCCTTCATACTGTGTGCCATGTTTTTCCTATTGCTGCTAAAAATATAGTAGTACTTATGAAGTTACGTAAGACCAAAACAGTTAAAGTTGATCAAGAACAGGTATACATGCTAATGCTAAAATAAAAAATATATCCACATAAGACTAATATTTTTGCTAGCGTAGAAACTAGCAAAACAACGAACACCCAAACACAAGAAGAAAGGCTATTAAATAGAAAAGCACTCTGCTTGAATAACGGCTTGCCCCTATTTTACAGATGGGAAAACTGGGGCGCATAGAGAGCTTAATTGATTTCCCTAGTGTCACCCTATAAATCATTGATGTGACAAGGCCTAAAGCTGATTCTTTCTGAGAGCTGTGCAGCTAACTCTGCCTCACTCTCTTCAATAAACAGATTCTGAAAGCCTGTTCTCTTCCATGCAATAATTTATACTTGATGCGTGAGAAACCTGAAGTATGAGCAGATAATGCTATTTGATCTGTATTTTGCAGAAAGCCCTTCCAGATACTCTGTTGTACTTGATCCGCTTCTTTCATAAATAGATTTTGCGTTGCCACTTTCTTTCCTTGTTCAGTCTCCTTTCTCTTTGTGTAAATTAAATGGCATATCCTCTCTCCCAGGTTCTGCATTTATTTCATGCTCTCTTGAGTTTGGATCACATAACTCATCTCAACCTCTCTGAAAGGCTAACCTCTTCTTCACTGAAGCTAAGTCATGAATAATTTCCTAGTAAGTGAGGCATTACCTCTTCTTCAACCCTGGGACAGAGAGAATATCAGCTGTGAGCAATTATTGCCAGTGCCAAGCATCTAAAAAGATAAACCTGTGAGCCCTAAATGCCTCTTCTTAGCAATGGGCTCTTCATATGACAGAAAAATTGCTACGTAACTTACCAGGCCCCCTCACCTTCTTTGCCTCTGTATTTTAATTAGTCCCATTTCGTAGTGCCATTTGTAAATACTGGACCTCAGCAGTCAGTGTCAGACTCCTGTTGGTGAAGATTGCTACCTACTAGCAGTTGTAAGCCTTTATATCTCTTGCCTTACTATCATGCCTTGATAAAAGGAAACAGACCTGGAACAAACCCAGACCGAGTTATTGGTTTGGGAGCATTTTCTCTGCCTTTAGAAGGACCTTCTGGTCACTTATGGCCCATACTTTGACTTATCTCCCTGTATTGCAGCTTAAAGGAATTTGGGAAAATGTTTGACAAATTTATTAAATGGTCACAATTTTCATGGCAAAAGCTAAAAAATGTATTTTCGAAGTGCGTCAAATACAAATGCAACCAGTTATTTTACACTACCTGAGGAAATTCTGTCCTTGGTTATATATTAACAAAAGAAAGGGCAGATATTTCCTTTATCAGAAGCACTCTTCAGAGATTAATTTTACTAATATTCTTCTAAAATATAGCAAAATCCATTCTCTCTGCTGGCATTCAGGCTTAATGGAATATAGCAAAATCCACTTTATAAAATGTAAACTGTTTCAATCTGTGGTCTTAAAAAAAAAAGCCTTATGAGGATATACCCAACTTCATGTTGACTTCATGGTGAAGTTGCTGATAAAGTTTATGAAGTTGCTTATGAAGTTTAACCATGCCAATTGCAAGGTTCTTACACCTGGGTCAGAGCAATCCCAGGTACAGCTACAGGTTGGGTAGAAGTGTTGATTTGAAGATTGGTTGGAATTCCTGTTTGTTTGGACAAAAATTGTTATTCCATGGACTTCTTTAGGCAAGGAGACTCGTTTAATAATAGGTTTTGAACCAAGTATATTAAGAGTTGGGAGGTAACTGTTTCATTATTTGTACTCATCTGGAATTCTAAGGTTGTGCTAAAACCGTAGGCTTTCCAAACCATAATCTGTTTTCGTATTGATACTGCCTTTTATACCACTTGTGATAGGTATGCTTATTAATGATAAAATACAGAAGTAGTAATTATTCATTTACTGTACCAATGAAATTTAAATAATGATGCAATAATCAAAAGAGGTAGGGAAAAAGATGACCCTGCTTGAATTGCATAAAATGGATCAAAGTTGAAAAAAGTTATCCTGTAACATGTGGTAGTAGGTGACATCTTATGTGTTCAGGGGGTTACTACAATTCTTTCTAAAACATGGAATGGTTTCTTCTCACCACCCTGCCACAGAAATCCTGTCTCCTGCTATGGCAGTCTCTTGCTGTCAGGTACCAGCCTGGCTCACTGAAAACAGTCTGGAACCAGCACAGCTAACTTTCCTGTTCAGTTGGATGGAGGAGTTTTCTGAGCATTACCCTCAGTGGTAGAAACAGTGTGAAAATGTTCATAGTTGATCACGTTGCTTCTGACCATACTGAAATTTTTAGATTTGAATTCAGTAAGATGTAGGCAGAAGGAGGAAAAAAACTAGGAGAAATCTTACTGGTTTTGATTTTTTATTCTAAACTTACTGAAGAGTTTTTCTTAGGGATGGGAGTATTGTTTAGTCTTCCTCAGCTTTGACATTCTAGTCAGGTATGGGGAAAATAGTACTATGAAAGAAGGAAGCACAGAAGAGGAAAAAAGGCAGGGTAAGAAAATAAAATTATATTGACCTTCTGGTCTGATCCAAGATCGACTGAAGGCAATGGCAAAAACAAATGTATGCACTTTTCTCACATATATTTCCACCTAATTTTGGTACATTAATATGTCTGGCTTTGAGAACATTAGAATGCAGGATTGACAGCAATAAGAGGAATATAACTGATTTCTACTTAGTGTGCCCATATATTAATACACTTAATTTAATGAATGGTGATTTGTTTCCTGTGTCTCTGATTTTATGTTGTATTCTGATTGTGATTAATTCAGATTACTTACAAAAGGGAATTACTATAAATAGAAATTTGAAATATCTTTTTTCATTGGAGAACTCTTGGATTTACATAGCACTTTGTATGTGCAGGCTTTTATCACAGTGGCATAAGAAGATCATTTATTCTTAAGGCCCTGTTTCACTGCTGTCAACCTTTGAGGATGGTTGGCAAAGACTCTAAAGACGGGCAGAGCCATTCCTTTCTTGATTATTTAAGACTTTTGAGCTGTGTGTAGAGCTCACTTTGAATCCCGATTTTCATGTTCACTGAAGGCACTTAAATCTTCTGTCTAATCTTTCCCCTTGCCATATCCACACAAAGAGTTAAAAAGATCTGTCATGTAACTGCTGAAGAATCTCTTTTTTTCTGTTACTCTTCTGTTAGCAAAGACTTTGTACTGTAAAGTTTCAGACCCATCTAGCTACCATATTGTTTAGTGTGTGTATCCAAACCATTGTATTGGTTTTATTGATAATGTAACCAGTTATTCCTGGTGTGGAATTTGAAACCTGCTAGGTGAAAACATAACAGTCTGATTAGTGACAATATATGTACAGAATTGCAACCAAAATGTTGACAGCAGCTGTAATTTTTTATTAAAAACTAATTCTTTAGGAGGGTTTATAATACGGTCTTAACCACCTGCATCACAAATTAGAGTTTCTTGTTGATCCATCTCAATAATTAATTTCACTTGCAATTAAATTGGACAGCTTGTTTCACTTTTTGTCTTGTTAAAATTCAACTACAGCATAGGATGTTATTGCTTAGCTTGAAAGATTGTTGGACCGCCTTGTGTCTTCCAACTTTTAAGTATTTCTTGTTGTCTGGGCTAAGTAAGGACTTTTTTGAAGTGGAGAAAGTTGCAAGCAGTGGCATAGCTTTTGAAGAGAGTCTATAAAGTAGTGAGGCCTTTAATTTGATATATTTTTTTCTGATGTCATGCAAAAGGTAGTGTTCTGAGACATATCCAGCATCACACAGTTGAGATTTATGTGATAATTTTATGCACAGCCTTGAGAATGGAGTAGGTTATAAAGAAGATGTTAGAAAGAAAAACTTAGTGCATACTAATTTTTTTTTCTTCTAAAACAGAACTTACTTATCTTAACAATTTTCTTGAATTGATCTATGTTAACTTCCTTTAGTGGATAGTAAAGAATTGGTCAGAATTATTATGCTAATATGCTAGTGAAGAGGTGCTTCTTTTTATTATCTTTCTTGCGTGTAAATAATTGGAATGCTGCTTAAAAATAATAAAATGCATCACAATTAGTTTGTCAGTAGTGACTGTTAAATTCTAAGCAACATGAAGTCACACTACATTTATCACTCTTTAAGCCCTTGATGTTTTTTGTCATTCAGCACTATGCCTCTAGAAGTCTTAACAGTTCTAGGGTCTTGCCTTGCCTTAGACTGAAGAAAACCCCTGAAGTGTGTAATTTTTGATCATATGTTGGCTACCTTCAAAATAAAAGAAAATAATATCATCGTCATATCCTCATTAACATTATCATCTTCTGACGATGTTCACATGCTTTTTTCAGAAGCCTGTGATTCATGTATGCAAAAGGAGTTTTATTATTCTTTTGAAAAAAAATCTGATACATATTTATACCCTTTTTTTTAACTCTTTCAGTTAGCACCATTATTTTATATTCTTAGTTAAATTGCAGCAATGTTATGTTACGTATTTTGTGTGTTGTTAAGTGTGCTGATAAAACTTTCAGTGGATTTTGGGAAAGAGTTGGTTTGGGTTTGCATATGGGGTCATTTTGGACGTTTGTTTTTTCTATTTTATAGCATCTGCTTCTGCTTTATTCTCAGATGAGATTAATAGTGGACATTGGCTTCAGCTGTAGGCTGAGCAGAAAAATGATATTGCTATTTTGAAGAGAAGCCCAACTTTCTGGAGCAGTCTTTTTGGTGTATTTGAGTAAAAAATAACAGACTTTAGATATATTCTAAGAGCACCCAGTCTTACTGTGAGCATTCCAGTATCATGTCAGGGAAGACATTCTTTGTATCAATGCTGTCTTCACTTTGTGATGTGTTCTTGCATCCAGTATTTTGATCTACTCCCCGCTTTTTCCTTTTTTCTCCTGTCTGTGAGGAAGCAGTGTGCGGTTTTGCCTGCGATTTACTAAAGTCACACTTATGTTAAGGCCTTTTATTGTTGCTGGCAATTCTCTCCAACCGCTGGTGATGGCGAATCTGTGCTGAACAGAGTATGACATCGGCCTGTGCTACATCAGCACCCTTCTGGCAGAGCCGCTGGAGAGGGGTTTTCTTTCTGAGGTGTAGGCAAGACTTTATTCTGAGAAAACAGTTTGGTATTGCAAGTCCCTAAAGTAATTTCTGGAGAAGTTATTTGGTGGGGTATTTGCTGAGATGATTTATAAATTCTCATATAACTGATACTTGTCTGGGCTCATGCAGCTGTTAAAAGACATCACTGAAACAGGAATTGCATATTGTTGCCTTAGCAACTGCCACTTCATATGGTGCTTAAATCACTTGGAAGTATACCGGGTATCTTAAGGAATTGCTTCCAACAAAAACAGCCCATCTGAAATAATTCTAAATAATTTCACAGAGGAATCTAAAAGATGGCCTTTCCTAACAAAGACCATCATATTTTTAAGCTTGGTAGCCTCACTTCTCTGCAGGCATAGCTTGTTAAAAAAAAAAACCAACCATAAAAATAAATGAGAGAACACAGACATTTGTTAATTCATGCCACCAGAATCCATGTGATTGCCAAATTGTCTGGGAGTTGCTAATATTTTTAAAAGATTCCTCTAAACTTCATCTTCCATTCTAGAAGATCAGCATTAATAGGATATTTTCCTATACTTACATGTTAAATGTCAAGTTTCCATAAGGGCAAACTGTCTAGTTTTCTGTTTTGCTTGTGAACTGTTCTGGCTATGAAAGGAAGACCTTAAGCATATTTTACCTACTCAGATGTTTCTTGTTCCTATTTCGAACTGATCTTTTCATTCAGACTTTTTCTATAGATGTTTGCCACAGTTCCATGGGTTTTGTTAAATCATCTGAAAACAAGAGGGGAGAGGCTAGTGTTACGTTAATGCAGTTGCTGGAGTGCTTTTGCTACATGATAGTCTCAAATATACCAGTTCTACATGGAGTATTTTATATTGCTATAGCAACTTCCTCAGCTTTGTGGTAGCTATTCTGTGAGCTGTGTAACAGTCAGAATTGGATTTTGCACATGTGGAAACGGAGTTTCAAAGAGCACAAAGAAACAGTCAGAGTGCCTTTTCAACATTGTGCCCGGATGTAGAATAAAACCAGATTCTGCCACCTCATCCTTTAATTGCTTAAGCCCAGGTTTACAACAGAAAGATCTAAATAAGAGAGCCAGCTTTAAGAAGCAATATCTATCTTCCATTTCAGTAATTTATTTTCCTTTTATAATATTGTACACAGTTAATAAAATTTAGAATGACGATAGGACAGAGTTGTCAACATGCTACTTCTATTACCTTTTTTCTAGGCAATGAAAAGGAGAGACGAGCAAAATGAAAACTTACAGAATTTAAAAGGAATCAGATATTTTGAGGACCAGTTGTCATTTTTAGGTCACTGCTCACATCTCTGAATATAATTTTCATCTGAGCTGCATGGCAGGGTTTGTATGTGCTGGAAGAAGCTACATTTTCACAGCAGGAGACCAAATCAAAATGAAGCAGTCAGATGCGGGTGCACAGTAATAGAAAGGATCTGTTTACCCTGAAGTGTGAGCAGTGGGCCAAGAAAGCAGAAGCAGTCTACTTCCATCTCTTGCCTCCTTCTCTCACTACCTTTTCCCTCCCCTGTAGCTATGTCAACAAATTTATAAGGGGACCAAGGAGAAGGTGTTCACTTGCTTTTAATGAGCTGCATTGCCTGCTGCTGAAGATTTGAGGCACTTTTTTGTTATGGTGATTGTGTACTATTAGAGCTGTCTGTCTTTAATTTATACCTAATCCTTCCTTCCTGCTCACACAGCCTCAAGCCAGTATGGAAAATGGTTGAAAGAATTTGTTCTGTGGGCATCTGTTGCCTGTGTCCATTCTGAATTCTTGAATAATGCTGTGGAAAGACCAGTATGTCTGAAGAATGTGTGTCTAAAACAAGCAAAGCAGCTTGCTTGAATACTATAAGTCATACATTTTAGTAATCCTTTTAAAATAAAAATCCTGCAATGTTGTCTAAAGATGAGCAGCTTAGTAATGATGGTTTGACAGTCAGCCGTATTCACTGACAGTGAAATGAGACACTTCCGTGAACATTGGCTGTTTTTCACCTGGGATTTTGAAGTTCTCTACTTAAGAGCTAGGTACTTTCTGAAGTACAAAGACGACCGCCCAATGCTGTTTCCAAGGCTGCAAAAAAACCTGAGCAATGTAAGTAAGGAAAAAACATTGACTCATAGTGAGTGTGAAATGGTAAAATTTGGCCACACTGGACTTTAAGTGCAAAACAGTCTGATATAGATAAGTAGGACCAGTAATATCCCCTGTCCTATAACAGATTTATTTCTAGTTCATGCATAGCTCTGTGATCCTGTGTAAGAGATTGAGAATTTTGTTTTTCTTGGTAATAAGTGACATTGTAGGACTAAGGCAGAGTGTCTAGGGTTGGGAGGAGGAACTGAAAATGCATGAAATGCATGTGGTGAATTCTGCCCCTTACTCTGTGTCGCTGGAGTGGTCAGGTTCTCTGTTTCGTTCCTCAGGTGTAAAATGGGCCAGACTAGTGTTGTAAAGATTATTCTGATTGTGTGATGTAAAAGATACAGGACTCTAAATATAAATGTCACTCTGTTGCTGCATTTCTGTACAGGGTTATGCACTAACCAAAACATAATAAAAAGGAGGCACCTACCCATCTGGAATTGGACAGTACTTGTAGCAGAAGCCCTAGTAAAGTGGCATGTATGTATGCTGTATGCTAGAAAAGTATTTTTATCCTGGCATTAAAACTGTCATGCTCAGGAGGTGAACTGTTCTCATGCTACTGCTTTCCAATCTCAACATTTAAAAACCAAACAACTCTGTAGAAAAACTCCTGGACAAGTACATTCTTTGTTTCCAGGGCTACTTCAGAAAGGGAGGTACGTATATATGTTTGAGGAGCAGTGCTGAATAGCAGAAAAAAGCAGTACAAAGGCAAGTTTTGAAAGAGATGTGCTCTGGTATCATCAAAATGGAACCATGTCGTAAGTTTCAACAAACTTTGTGCTTTTTACAGGGTGATTGTGTCACACCTAGACTTGCCTGTCAGAAGGAAACACCTACAGTCTATAAGGCTTAGAGAATGCTTAATTATGATTTTTGAGAAATTTGTCTTCTAAGTACAGAAGGATTCATGTGATTCATAAAAAGTCGGTCCAGCAGTTCTTCTCTGCTTTATAGGGATAGACACAGCATCTGCATAGTTAGTAAAATTTATTCTAAATAATTCAAATCGTAGAATCATAGAATCATAGAATAGTTAGGGTTGGAGAGGATCTTAAGATCATTTAGTTCCAACCCCCCTGCCATGGGCAGGGACACCTCACACTAAACCATGTCACCCAAGGCTCTGT